>WBMW01005580.1:654913-806510 GCA_013396635.1 Penelope pileata
GGACTCTTCAGCCTGGAGAAGAGAAGGCTGCGGGGGGACCTGATAGCAGCCTTCCAGTACCTGAAGGGGCCTACAGGAAAGCTGGGGAGGGGCTTTTTACAAGGATAGATAATGACAGAACAGTAATGGTTATAAACTGGAAGAGGGTAGATTTAGGCTGGATATAAGGAAGAAATTCTTCACTGTGAGGGTGGTGAGACACTGGAGCGGGTTGCCCAGAGAAGTCGTTGATGCTCCCTCCCTGGAAGTGTTCAAGGCCAGGCTGGATGGGGCTTTGGGCAACCTGGTCTAGTGGGAGGTGTCCTTGCCCATGGCAGGGGGGTTGGAACAAGATGATCTCTAAGGTCCCTTCCAACCTGAACCATTCTATGATTCTATGAATCACTGTCATAGTGGTGGGAGGCTGCAGACTTGCTACCTGCAGCACAAGGTCTTCTGTCAGCATGGTGCTGCCATGTCTAATGTTCAGTGCGTGTCACTCCAAAACGCTGGGGTGCTCTGCTGTAGGGAGAGTAGGACTGTGTTTCATAGCGTCCCATAGAAAATCAGCTATAAAATTGGACAATATGGGGAGGCAAAACCAGCAAACCAGTGACTCACCCCCATTTTTCACCTAGAGGTTTCCTCTCTTGGCTGGATCTAGTGCTTGCGACAGACACCGTAATCTGCGTCAGGGAACAATGACAGCTGAATTTCGGCACTGAGACTCAGTACGAGTTTTGACAAATCCACCACAGTTTTACAAAGCCCTATCCATCACCTTCATACCTGGCACGACACTGTTGGCTGAAGGCATGCTGGGCTGAATTGCCTTGGTAGCATCTGCTGCCAGTGGGGACCATGGCTATTGCAGAAACTTAAGGTCAAAACCTCTTGGCCAGTTTTATTATTTCCGATTTTAAAAAGAGTGGAGCAATCCACACAACTAGCAACAACTAAATGACCTTGTTATATTTCTGAAATTGTAATGCTCTCATCTGTGTCTATAAATTTATACTTCGACTTTTGAGACAAGCACCAAATCTTTGCCTTCTTTCTGGACTGGAAGGTGATTAAACAGGATTCTGAATAGATCACTCCAGTTGGTGTCCAGCACCTGTATCGTATTTTCTTGTGAGCTGTGGCCAGCCACTCTCTGGGAGCCAGCAGGGCCCTCGTACCTGCTGCAGAGCTGTTGTCCCCAGCTTTGTGTTCTGCTAAGATCTTCCCATATTTCCACAGCGGGTGTGACAGGTCTGGAGGATGGTCCAGCTGCTCCATACTTCCATTTTCGATGGCGGTAGAGAACTTGATCCAGTACAGGGGAATGAAGGAGAGAGCACTTTTCAACTCACTTTGGGAATGATGATGGCTTAGCAGAACTAATGGCTACATCAGCTGCTTCTTTCTGTTGGGTGTAGAAGGAAGGATGGTCTGACAGCTGTGCATGGATGGTCTGAATTACCATACCCTGTCTTAGCCAGAAGTGCCAACATGGAAAAATAACAACAGTAGGTGTCAATAGACTGCCTCACTGGCTGGCAGGACTACAGAATATTCAGTCTGCTTCATTATAGACTTTGGACTCATGCTGGGCTCTTTGCAGACCTTCCTGTGAGGGTTTCTGTAGCAACAGGAAAGTATTATTAATATCAGCCTCAGTAAATTGCAAGGTACGATTCTGCTGTGTTTGAAGCCAATATATCTGATGTACAACCTTCCCATTCATTGCTCAGTTTCTCCATTTCTTCCAAGGCTTTGCCTGCCCAAAGTGATCTCTAGAAGGGCCCATTTCCCCATTGCATGCCCTCCCCTTGCTCTGAAACTTCATCACACAACCAGGTTCCCCCACTCATTCAACAATCCAGCTCCTTCCTTCTGCTGCCAACTGTTGTAAGAGAAGCCCATTAGCATCCTGGTTGGGATTGATTAATCAATATGTGGTGTATTAGGTCATCTTCTCCCAAACTGCTTTTTGTGCCACATGCAAAAAGAAAAAAAAAAAACAGACTTTAGTATTGGGGTATTGATTTTTGGGGGCCGCTTTGAAAATTATTATAGTATCATTTGAGATGTCCATTAATCTAATTGGAAATAGATGCCTGGATGAGATGCAGTATACATTTGCTGTACAATGTCAGGCCTTGCCTGAGACCCTGGGTTAGGTTTTAATGGTTGGTGGGTCTGCATCTCTGATGGATGTGAGGATCTGTGGATGGTTTACTTGCAAAGTGGAGGGGGAGCAGCGTGTGCAGTGCAATGGGACCACTTTGCAGGCTTCCCACAGCTGGTGCCTGCAGCCAGCTCTGCTCTCCCTGAACCCTCCCCTGCACACGGTTGCCCCCTCTGTGCTGCTCTGCCTGCTGCAGAGCTGGCTGTGCCTGTGCAGGTTAGCAGCCAAGAGAAGATGTGGGTGGAGAAGATCCACTGTGTGCAGCCCTTAACTTTTTCACAACTTCAGTCATCTGCTGTGTTCTGGCTGCTTGGCTTTCGGCTTGTTGTTTTCCGTGCCCACTCTAAGTTTGTCAGATGTTAAAATGAAGCAAAAGCCCAAACCTTGCAGCAGCAGTGGCTGCAGACCCAGCACGGCGGGTGTCTGTGGCTGCAGCTTTCACACTGCTGCAGAGAACAGCAGTGCAAAGAGTCCTCCAGCTCTGCCCAGGGCTGCATCTGCTCTCAGTAGGGCTGCTGGAATCAGCTGGGTTCCCACTGGAGCTGTACTGGATTGTCAGAAGGCGGTGCCTATTGCACACAGGGAATTTTGCAGCGGTGGAATGAAGTGTTGTGGTAGCCCCAGCCTCTGCTCTCCCCAAGGAAACCTGCGTTCGCCAGGTGCAGGATCCTCATCAGAGCTATGAACCTACTTTCAGTGTGTGGCTTAATTAAAATTTGCAGAAGGCTGTGAGACTACAAGATGCAGTCTGTGTAAGCTGTGACTATGCATTAATGAGGAACAAAGCTGATGTTTCGGCTCCCAGTAACTAGAAGCCAGGGAAGGCTGATCTCCCTTCCCCCCGCCATTGTATCACCGCTGCTACAGGCTGGGGTAGGTTTGCTGCTTTGCTTTTTGGGCGTTCTTGGGCAGACATCCCTTGGATGCCAGGCAGTTCAGGACCAAGAGCCATTACGGGGAAGCTGAGGTTATGACTGCTTCCTTAATGGCCATTCATTTCCTTCTGCAAAATTGATTGATTGATTGCCCTGCATGAATGGGGCTTTATTGCTCCTCTTCCTGCTATGGCTTTTGCTGTGGGGTGCTAAGAGCTGGGTTTTTGTCTTTGCACTTGAGATGGGGTCAGTTGAAGGGTGAGATGTGCTTTACCAGCTCAGCATTAACTTAACTAGGGGACAGAGCTGGCTCTGTCCTGGAAGCAGCTCTGAGAAAAAAGCCTGCCGGGTCTGTGGTGGCACCAGGCAAGGTGAAGCTTGGTGTAAGCTGGTGCTCATGGAAATAGAGAGCTTGGGCTCGAGTTTGGGTTGGCTCAGGCCTTTCCAAAGGTTCCATGGAGCGCTACTCTGTGAGGGTTATTGGGTCATTTCCACCGAGATGACTCCGCACGTGGTGCAGACGCAGCCTTCGTGCACATTTAGAGCAAAATGCCATCAAAGGCAAGGCTTTGCTGCAAGTGATCTACCGTGCAAATATCCACTCCTCCTGTGATAAATTGAGGAATTAGGAGGGCAGGGAGTTGCTAGTTCACAGATCTCAGCCCATTTTTTCCTTGCTGATCCACTGTTTACACTTCCACAGAGTTTTCTTTTAATTGGGGCCAACGAAAGCTTTCTAGCAAGACTTTATCTGGAAGGTGATTTATGCTTGAAGCAAAAAGACTGAATCATTAATCAGGTGAAATGCTTTGAGAGTAAGCCGGGCAAAACTCCTCCCTGAATCAGCAGCACAGAGGCCCCACAGCAGCACCTCCAAAGGAGCAGTCTCTGGCTGCAGACCGGTCAGCTGTGGTCCCATTTCTGGTCAGAGACTGAGGAGCACCAGGTGAATTAGGGAGGTTACTTCCTCCTGAGGACAGGAGGCAAGGAAGTGCCTTTGCTCTTGGAAATGAAGCTCTCTTCTAACTCAAGGCTTCAGTATGACCTGGGAATGTGTTAAAACAGACTGAATAAGTTGTTTTTCCTAATGTGGGAGGACTAAGTGCCACAGCCCAGTGTCATGAACGGTTCTTTTTCCTTTGGTGTAATCCAGAGCAGACAGACCAGAGATCCCTGCAGTACAGGCAGAGCATCATTTGGAGTGGGAAATTAGAGAAAACCTGCCCAGAGCACCAGCTCACTGTGGGCAGCAGTGCTGGTCAAGTACAGGATGCTCTGGCCACTGCGCCAGGCTGGTGGAACCCTGCACCCTTCCTTGGTGCTGCCATGGGGCCCTGCACCAGGCTCTGCTCAGGGTGGGATCCTTCCCATGGTAAGCAACGTTCACCTGGAGCACCACGCTGGGGCTGGGAGTGATGTAGAACAGCAGAGGCTGCAGTGTCTGCTTCACCTGTGCACTGTTACTGAGCTGCTAGGAGTAACTGGTGACCAGATTGTCTCCTGGGACCATTATGTCAGTGTATTAATTAGTGCTCATAGAGTACTTTAATATGCTCAGTGTGATCACCCCGCACTGGTCGTCATGCTGGAAGCAAAGCTGTCGGGCAGCGACCTGGGGCTGTAGCACTGAGGGAGGAGAGCTCTTCCGGGTGGCCTCCGTGGTTTTGCCAGGGGTGCAGAGAGCAGGTAAACTGAGGCTGGGTACTGGGGCAGATACGGGGGTGGGATGAAACGCTGCACATGTTCAATGAGAGGTAATGTGGTGTACTGGATTGTGAACCAGACCACATAAAAGCTCTCAAGAATGTTCTGGTTGAGGTAGATCTGACCTGATCTCCCCCCATGCATGGTTAAATAACTGCATTATGGATCATCTTGTTAGTGATTAGTAGTTGTGAATGGCAGTGATTCTTCCCTTGCATACAGCTAATGCAGGCATAAAGAGATGGTAGCACAACTCCTGGTTTCCTTTCTACAGCAATCATCCTCTGCCTTTCCCGTGCAAGGACCCCATCCATCCTGAGACCTCTCCTGCCTTCAACCCTGGATACTGTGGGACCTCACTTTGTTCTGCAAAGTGTGAAAAGCCACGGAAGTCTCGTGCCTGCCTATGAACTTCCTAATGTAAAACCTTTTACCATCCCATGTAGAAGCATCAGTTACTCTACAGAGCCTCCAACAAGATGAGCTACACACGGGTACCTGTAAATGAGACAGTTAGGATAGAGCTAATGCCACAGCTGTGGCTGTTTGGGGCTCCATGCTTTTTGCTGTACCCTCAGTGGTTTCGGAAGGTTTTGAGCTGCGTGCTGTCCTTACACCCCTGCCTGGTATGCACCCCTCCAGGGGTGCAGCTGTGCCTTCACAGCAGAGGTATGGGCTGAGCTTCCATGGAGCTGAGGAGCATGCTTTGGAGCTTCGTGATCTCAGTTCTCCTGCAGAAAATCATGGGTCAAACCTGATCCACCCGGAGCTGGTGGAAATCTCGATGTTGGCTTTCAAAGAGCTGGGTTTTCACCTTTTATCTTTTCTCTGCAGGAGCTCAAAGATACATGGTGGAATTTGCTTTGTAAAATAGGGACTCCTTGCAGGAAGGGAGAAATGTCAAAGTGTACACTCACTCTCTTTTGATCTTAATGGCAAGAGATTTTCTTGTTTCTTCTGTTTTCTACTGTCAAATATTAGTGTCCAGTGGGTATTGCAAGACCTAACCTAATAGGCTTGTAAGTAGGAACGAGCAGTTCAAATAAAACATAAGTTCTCCCTAAATTAGATCCCAACTAGAAGTATACCCTCTCTGAATTTAGAATAGCTTATGATTCACTTGGTATTTTTCATTCCCTTTTGTGTCTTTGAATTTCCTCATTCCTATAAAGAGGGGGAAGGTCAGGATGCTACTGTTGTTCCATTGCCAGCACAGAGGTGTGGATGTGTTTGGATTTATAGAGGCAGAAGGAAATCTGTTTTGCACAGTTGTTTGAAGAGCTCATGTGTTTCTGGGGACATTTATCTAGAAAGACAGGATTGTTGATGCTTGAGCTGTTATCAGACACATCTGTGAGATGAGGCAACAAATGCTGGGATGCTCCTCAGGAGCTGCTGGGATGGGGCCATGGGAGCTGTTGGCTGCCTGGACCGTGGCATCTCCTCCTGTGCAAAGTTCTCCAAGAAAGTGGAGGAAGGGAACAGGTGACTGTAAAACAGAAAGGAGAAGAAGAATGAATAACGTAGATCAGAACCCCTCATCTCGGAGGCAGGGGGTTAAGGAGCCTCTTGGCTCACTTGCCTGCCTGTGGGATTCCTCCTGGGCTGCAGAACCCCCACGCCTCCAGGCACCTCTTCCACTGCCACCTAAGGCTTACAGGTGGCTTTTTGCTGGCCCTTTGCTCACACTTGTGGCTTCCTGTGAGGTGATGCCCTTGGGTTTGCTGTGTGGCTGTCACACCTTGGTGCAGCAGTAAACGCTGCAACAAACCCTGTGGGACTCTGGAGGTGGCTTTGGAACCGCTCTCCTTTGCTGATGCACCTGAAGCAGTGCTGTCTGCGGGCAGCGACCTGCAGCAAGTCCGTGTCAGCACAGCTCCGTAGCTGCTGGGCACTGAGCTGGGGGAGGACAACCAGGGCTCTGTGGCAGTGCTGTCCGTGTGTCCTGGGACCGGTGGCTGTGCTGTTGGTGGCTGTGGGGTCTGTGATGCTTCAGCCTCCTGTACTCCCCTTCGTGTGTGTGCATCAGCCTTCCCTGTTCTGAAGGAACGCACTGAGGAATAAAACTGTTTAGCCAGCAAAAGCATGGCCAGGAAGAGGGGAAAAATACTGGCTGAAATGCTTTCTTTACATTTTCAGCAGGAGGAATAAGGATAAGAAAAGGTTTTGTTTTCCCACCCTGAATCATACAGCACATTGCTGACAAGGTTTCTTTTTAATGCTGCATTCTCTGTTGTGTCTGAGGGGCGAGATCTGTTCCACCTGAATCGAGGACCAGGGGCTGGAAAGGAACAGTGCCCACAAGGCCAAAACGTTTGGGCTTTAGCAGCTGCATGGCAGCTACATGACCACAGTGCAGCATTAAAACAAGGATGCTCTGCCTTCGCTTTGACTTTCTGACATTGTTTTGCATTGGCCAAAATGCGACCTGGGAACACAGTGCCTAAAACCTGGGATGTGGGTGCAGGGAATACGTATACAGAGCAACATCCCCCATGGCACTGTTTAGGTGACAGATTACCCCTGGTGCTGGTGTTCACCAGTGCATAACTTTTGTTTTTCAGATGCCCAGGTCCGAGCACAGGTTACAGAGCTGGCAGTGCACACACAACATGTGCTGGGGCTGTGCACTCAGTGGATGTGGGAGCTGAGTGCCTGTGCCAGACCCAGGTGCTGCAGCAGGGATGTCAGCAATCCCGCTTTCTTCCTCCCTGCTGTGTCATAGAGAAGGAAAAACCCCCTAATGTTGTTAGTGTTAAACAGTATTTACTACTCAGTTAGGGTGACTGTAACCTGCTAATAAGAATCAGCCATCTTCTGTGCGCACCCAGGGGTGATGGATAATTCCCAGCCTCTCGCTGCTGCTGTGGGGTAGCGTTGATTTCTGGTTTCTCTATGACCAATGGCTTACAGGAAAATTGGGCAGTGGTGGCTGGACTAGGAGCAGGAGCAGGCTGGCAGCAGCTCCCAGCGCAGGATCGGTGCGATAGCAAACGGCTGTGGGGGAGAAGGCAGAAGCCTTCCCCCTTCCCTGCTGCTCAGCTGGGGCTGCAGGTCAGAGCGTGGGCAGAGCTGGGACTGGGGGTCTGCAGAGGGCAGGGACCTCCTTGGGCACAGCCAGCCCCTTGCATGAAAAGCACAGAACAGATCAGCCAGGCTTTGAATTCCAGCACAAAACCACCTTGCAAGTCCTGGCTGGAAGAATGACCACCTGCCATGTGCATTTTGCTATGCCATTTTGCCATGTGCAAAACTCATTCTGATGGGGAGGGGCTGTGAGTGCTCTGGGTGCTGTCCATGCCACATTTACACCTCCTCTGAGGTCCTGGGTGGGCTGATGCACACCCCTGGCTGTAGGGGGGGTGGCACCCACGCTTCCTGCTGGCTTTAAGCCTGCTGCATCCCCATTGTGTTGTTGCAATGTGTTTGGCTTGAATAACAGGGAGGATTACTGTTGTGTGGGAAAACAAATCTTTCAGGTCAGTGTTCATTCATTTAGGCTGTTATTATCACTTGTTTGTGACAGTCAGATAGTCCTCAGCATCTTCCCCAGGTTTCGAAAATTCTCATATAAACAGAACCACCCACCATTTGTGTCCTCCTGCCAGACAGAAACCTGAGGGCAATGTGACCATAACCCGACTTCTCCCCGCCTTAAACCCTCCGCAGAGCTCCGTGCCCCAGCTGCCCTGAGCACCTTGCTCCTGAGCTGCAGGCGGGTTGGGTTTTTCACTGACGTTTCCCCAGAGACCCAACAGCAGGCTCTGGAGCAGCACTTTTGTTACTGACGGTGCCTAGTTGGCTCTGTGTATTACAGCAGTGTAATAAATTAGCGCAAATGAGCAGCACAACCTTTGCCTGAATTTCTCTGCTGGCCCCTGTGAGACAGAGCTACGGTGAATGGGAGGCACCTGCACACCTGATGGGCCCTGTGTGGGAGGAGGAGCTGCCTGCACAACAGCCTGCTGCCACTCTACATTCTGCCTTGGCTGGAATCCATTTATTCACGCTTTCCTCCCCCTCCTCCTGGGTTTTGGAGGGCCGTGGGGTCTGTTTGCCAAAGGGCTGAAGTCCCAGATCTTTTTGAGATGCAGTGTTACAGCATGGCACGCTTTGCATGTTCCCTCAACCGGAGAGTTTTGTATAAATCCAAAGATATTGCAATAGAAAATGGGAAGCTTGTCTAGGGCTGAAATAGCTTTGAAATATCTCATTGCTAAGACGGGTTTGATACATGTCTCTGGCCATGCCTGGGGCTCCGTCTGTCTGGAAAAACAGCCCGTCTGACCCCATGGAAGCTCTCTGTTAGGCTGAAAGGATTGGGCAGCTCAGCCCTGAATCAGCAGATTGCTCTGTTCAGAAATCCACTTGAGCAAATGAGTGAAGTTGAGCAAGTGTTTAAGTGCCTCACTGAATTTTCTGCGTTTTATTGAATGTCTCAATGAAGACATATTCAGAATGGCTGTGGGGCAGCCACCTCCAGGCTTTAATAGGAGACGTTTAACACATACAGCCGGAGAGTGACATACATCATACAAACTCAAAGAGCCCTTTCAGCAGAGCAATTGCTCTCTGAAAAGAAATGAAAATCTCTCTAAACAACAGCTTAATCACCAGAGCTTGCCAAGAAGCGAAAACTCCAGCTGAAGACATTTGCTTGCAGCTTGACAACATTACAGCAGCGCGGGTACAAGCAGCTCTCTTCCATGCCCAGCAATTGGATTCCTACAAAGGGAAATAAAGGCAGCTGGGTGCTTTCAGAAGCGTGCCAGCCTGCTTATGCCACGGCTGCTACATCTGTGGCTGAAGTGGAAAAGAATAACAGAAAACTTCTTTTAAAAAAAAAAAGGGGGCGGGGGGGGAGATAAAAAGGCAATGATTTTTCTTGCTCTTGTAGCTCCTACAGCAATCCAAACTACCTAAGGCTAGGTGCTCCTGCAGAAGGGGATGGATGTGCATGGGCTTCTGGAGAGTGTCTTTGGTGTCCAGACCACGTGCCCTGGGGTGCAGATGAACAGGAGCGGCAGAAGCCGGGCTGCTGTCACGGTGCAGTGCTGGTGCACCGGGGTCGTGCTGCCTGCAGGCAGTTGGCAGTGGGGTGCTCAGTGTGTGGGTGCAGCAGAGGGTGCAGGTGCTGGGTTTAGGGTGCTGCACAGATGGCGATAGCGGGTCTGCTATCTGTGTTGTGTCAGTGGTAGGGGGGCAGGGAACAGCCTGCTGGGACAGAGGTCCTCTGTGCTCAACGTGTTGGCACAAATCGTGGGGGTGCTGCTAGGTGCAAGCTTGAAGCTATTTGGCAGGTTCTACCATTCTCCTTTGCAAGCAAAGCCTCCCTTCTCTTCTCTCCTTCTTCTTTTTTTCCTCCAGCAGATAAAGTTCTCACTGTTATAGGGATTTCCAAATGGGATTTTTTTTTTTTCCCAGGATACGGTGCTTCTCCCAGCAATGCTCTTTTTCTTTTGAATTCCATATGTTGAAGTTGAGCAAGCACTCTGCAAATCCCCCTTACAGGAGGAATTTGTGCTGTAAGTATGGAAAGCGACACAACTGCTCATGAAACAAGAGGAACTCTGGATTACAGTCACCTTGTGCAGACTGAAAAGTCATGAAAAAGTGGTAAATGGGTTTGCAGCTGTGCAGGAGCTTGGGGTGTAGCCCACGGAATGGGGTGCTGTGCTGTCGTTTGGCTGGATTAAACCAGTTGTCATTTAGCTGGGTTTAAAACATCCACTCCTTTGTTTCCCAACAGAGAAGCAGGTACATCCGGGGCAGTTCTGCTGCACAGGGCTCTTGGTGCCCGAGCCAGTGGATTCCTTACCTGGTGTGCAGTGCCAGCCTCACCATAGAGATGAGATGTTGGTTTGTTGAGAAGCTGCACAGCTTTGGGTGCTGGGTGGTCTTCCACCGAGCTAGCACACTTTTGCAATGTCTTTTTATGCATGTTTTTTTATCACTCTACTTAATCACGTTAGCAGTTTGATGGATGGTCATCCTGGCCTAGATAAAAGCACAATTTGCTGTATCTGTACCCGCACAAAGACATGTACAAGGGCAGTTCTTGGTGATGGACAGCAGTTTAGCTGTCGAGCTCACTGATGAGAGGCCAGCTCCTCGCAGGACCAGGCAATAATTGGAGATGCAGTCCAAAGCGTGGTGAGACCTGGCAGAGACCAACCATCCCTGCTGCTCTGTATGGCATGGGAGGAACCCAAGACCAAAAAGGGGATATTTCCAGCTTGATTAGATGTTGCCTGACCTGACAGGTGCAATCTGAATCATTTGTACTTGGATGTCTTCTAATAAGTCATCTGCTTAGCAACACAAAAAAAGAGCTGGGTTTATCTGTTTGTTTTAGGGTCAGTCTGCTTATGAGCATGGTCTGTGGCAAAACCTTTTACTCATTGGCCTATGAGTGTCCCCCCCAGTGAACGCTCTGGGCGTGTTTAATACATTTCTGCAGGTTTAATGAATGTATAACACAGTAAATACTTTCACACTTAAGATTTGGAATCTCACACACAGCTTTCATTCAAAATTGAAACAACATGGCAGGTCTCATGGTTGAGATAATTTTATTTTTTATGATTATGATTTTCCTTTAGCAGACAATCCTTCTCTATTTAAAATGTTTCCATAAAACCTTGTGAAACATCTTTGGGTCAAGCTGAGAGGATCTTGACCAAGCGCCGTTTTTTCTGTCTAAAACACAAAAATTGTGGTGATAAACCAGCACTGGGCTCCTGTCCTGAGAAGCAGAGTTTGCATTGATGAAGGACTGTTGAACTTCTGGCTCTTGTTGCATTCTGAAGTTTGTGTGATTGAGCTCCCAGCTCCAGCTTGTTCTGTGGGCTGCAGAAATACCTACCAGGATATTTTTTGCTTGTAATTGACTGGAGGAGATGGCTGTACAGCTGGAGGTGTTCTCATTAGAAGATAAAATGAGAAGGTGGCCTGACCTAAATAGATCCACGCTCTGCACAAACCTAGTTCTCTGTTCAGGAATGCACATGAACAATAGCCTATTGTTCAAGATTTATGCAATAGAATAGAGAACTTAATTCACTTAAACAGATTTCTGCTATTGCAAATTTCTTGGGAAGCTTTTGCCTGCAGTGTTTGGAGGGAAAAATCAGTGCTTGAAATGTACAGGCTTTATTCTTTCAGGAAGAGTCTGGACCTACATTTAAGATGATGAGCAAGCCTGTGCATTATTCTTAAGACTGTCATTATCTGCAATGATTTTGGGCATCGATCCACCATTTCCCATGGTCATTGTCAGCGAGTGACTGAGTATTGAATTCTTTGTTAAGTGTTCTGGGAACCTGTCCATGTGACTGGCTCTGTCTTGCTGACTTAGGGGCACAGGCTGCAGGGGCTGCTGAGCAGGAGGAAAAGTTTATTGTGCATCTACTCGCTAGACCAACAAAATTTGTATTTTAGTCTGAGCAAACATTTATCCGTATGGAAATATTGCATGCATCCTTGAGCAACCAGGCTGAGCAGAGCTCTAAATATGTGTGTCTGTGTGCACACGTAAGGGGTTGGACTCCCCCGTCCTTATGACTTGAGGAGTGCTTTGGGGGACGACTTTGGCTACTTGGTGAAAGACAGCAGGTACCTGAAGCCTTGATGGTCGGTTATGCAGTAAAAGAAAAAGCATCAAAGAAGCCCTGGATTTATTTTAAGTGTAACTTTACTTATACATGAGTCTTCTCAAGCAATGGATGACATATAAAGCGTTCTTGCTTTCCAAGAACCTCAAACTCAGAAGCAGTGCCTGTTTTGCACGGGGAGTCCAGCCTCAGTGCTAACCTTCTGGGGGCACCTGGCCACACAAGGTCTCCCCCTTCCAGGAAAGCAAGTCTTAGCTGTGTGCTCAGGGAAAAGAATCTTGAAGACAATGTGAGGCATCTACAGTGCCAGTTTTTTTCCAGACCATAGATTGGTCTGGAGGTCTGCTGGATGAATTGGCTGCCCGTTAGCTTCTCTGTTTGAGTCATGCTTAGGTGGAATTATCTGAGTTACTTGGTTTTACCAGTAATTTGGCCTTTAAATTTATGAGGAATATGTTAGATGCTGCTGTTGACAACTTTGAAATAAATGGGTCTGGCTTGCTGCTGATGCCCCACTGTAGACCATGGTTTGGACCATTGGTCATTGGCAATGCAGTGCCTTGGGCTGCTGTCACCCGTGGCCAATTAGAAGTTGCAAGGAGTTCTGGAGTTGCAAGGTTTTGGGGTTGCACGCAGCCTGTGACCTGCTTTGGGTGTCTCTGGTTACAACCTTGGCAGTTCTGTGCTCTGTCCATCATTGTGCTGCTATCTTGCCTTGTGTCCATGTGGAAGATGCTCACATACAACATGCTTGTTCCTGACCAGGTCTGTGCTGTAGCTGCCCAGTGTGGTTCCAGGGCAGCTGGTTGCATCATTTCCAGGGCAATGCTTTCTCCTGGGTGCTCCACCATAGGTCTGACCTTCCTTGGCATGAACACACGTTGCCTGTTTCCTACAGGAGCTGCTTAGATCTGGTTTACATTCATAATTCAAGTCCGAAACTGTTTAAAATAGGAAAGAGGAGAGATTAGCAAAAATAAATAGGCAGAGTCCCTTGGCTTGCCTGTAATTTTTGTCAGTGAATGAGAGTTTTTGCAGTGCTGGGCAGGCAGGCACGCTCATGAATAAAGCGGCTGAGTGAGTCCACACTATCAGGGGATGGAATGAATTTTTTATCAAGAAATCCTGTTAGCATATTTACGTATTGATTTATTGGTGCCGTAAGCCTTCAGATCAAGGCAAAAAACATTAGCACTTCTGCTTTTTCCGTCTCTGTGCTTCTTTGGAAAGCATAAGGCTGAAAAAGAAATAAGAAATAAGGCCAAGGATTTTGGCTCCTGTTTTAATTCCGTTGGATTAATGTTATTACTTCATGCCACTGCTGTACTTGGAACGTTTGTACATGGCTAGCAGTATCCTAGGAAAATTTAAATGCTGCCAGTTTCAAGGATTTTACCAGGAGTTGTCTGCTGTTATTTGAGTTGGTTCTGTGCATTTGGGTGCTTCCCTCTGAAGCCCAGCTCCTGGAATTATGTCCATTGAGAACCATAACTCACCTCCTCTCTATTTGGGATGTTCTAGCTCTCGTCATGGGAAAGAAGAGCTAGAAAATTTGAATCCTAAAGTATCAAAACTCAAAGGACTAATAGCCTATGTACGCGCTTCCACCAATTCCACAAAAAGGGTGCTTTTATTTTAGCACCTCAAGCTTGTTACAGATTTACCTGGGCTCTTGGTCCAAGGGGACAAGAGCTAATGCCAGTCCTGGTGTCTGACCACAGCTGGTGCTGCCAAGGCTTATAAGTCTGCAGCAGAGGCTGGTTCTGGATGGTTTCAAGCCATGAGCTGTTTGACGTTTTGTTTGCAGGATGTAAAATATTCTGGACTTGATTTTGATCCTAGCAGTGAATAACTCTGTGTTCCTGCCCTCTTGATATCAAGTGACCGAGGTGCTGGATGCAGGTGACTTCCTTTCTGGAGGTAAAAGGATTACCTTTGCTTCAAAACACCACTGATTTTAGTGCAGTGAAACTCAAAGGATTTGTGGATTTTTTTTTTTCTGATGCCCTCTTGGTCACCAGGAGTTATGGATGGATCCAGGCAGCAGCGGTGGGCTTTGAACAAGGTGGATTGTTATTTTCTTGCAGCGGTAAAGCAGGCTGACTCATATCCTGAGGGTACAAGTTAGAGCAGAATTACTCAAAGATCTGTGAAGAGAGAGGATCTTCTCAGAAACGTTGATTTGGGTGTAAATGTGCCAGGAGTTTAGAGCACCTGTTTCCTGAGAGTTCACTTTGAGCAGACACCGTGCTCAGGATTTGGCTGCTTTTGGCCAATGTTCAATGGAGAAAGCAATGTGGAAGGCCAGTGTGCCCTCTGAACGCTTTCTTTTCATCCAGCTACTGGCCCTCAGGACAACTGCAGTCCCATCCCAGAGGACCTCCAGTGAGCACATCCTCTGCCACAAAATCCAGAACTCATTTGGGAGCTACCGTAAAGGCACAGAAGGCACAATTATAATGTATTAAAGGAGATCATCCAATTATTAGTTGTTAACTGGACCTCAGATGGACTTCAGGGCTTCCTGAGATCTTGTCCCGCCCAGGACGTGCATGGAGACCACTAGCTAGGGGGTTTTCCTCAAAACATGATTAGACAGACAAAACCACAAGACATAGTCGGTATTTGTTTCCCTGCATCTTGATCAACTGGGGCTCTTCCATTTTGAGTTCTTCCTTCGGCACATGAGGACACCTGAGTGGACCTAAACCCACTCTTTCCAAATGAAGGGATGCTCAAGGGGACCATCTGAATCCCAATCCAGCCGTCTCAGTGCATGCAGCACGTGCAGAAGTGGGATTTGGGCTGATCACCAGTGTCATTAATGAAACCCCTTTTAGTTTTCTCCTTCACACAGATGAGCACACCAGGCAGGTGCTCTGTCATCCACTTCCTGTGGGTTGTACAGCCCCTGAGCACCAATCGGACATGCATCTCTCTGCCAATTTAATTTTGCTCAGAAGGGTCAACCGCCAGCATCCCTGGCTGTGGTGTTCCTGCAGAACTAAATACCAGATGCTCTCTGTAAATGGACTGTAACATCTGAAAGTCAGTAACCAAACTGACTTTGTGCCAAGTCTGATGCTCTGACTTTGTGCCAAGTTTGTATTTAAGTTGGAACTGTCAAAAAAGGAAAATGAATAGATACCTATATAAAGTACATAGCTATTTTGCAGATTCATATGATATATATCATATATCTAGTACCAGATCTGGAGGTCGGTGGCCCTGCCTGTGGCAGGGGGGTTAGAACCTGATGATCCTTGGGGCTCCTTCCAACCCAAGCCATTCTATGATATATATTATTTCAAATGATAAACCAGAATCAAGACTTGGGAAATAGGACTTCTCTCCTTGGGTCTTGTAGTCACCTACTGGGAAATGGGGAAGCAGCCTCCTTCTGACCCCATTTCATCTGCTGTAAACCTGGGGGTAGAAATAAAGACCTCCTCTGTGCAGGGCTTGGTGATATTTCAGGGTGAAAAGGAATATATGAAGCTTAAAAGATGCAAGACTTTCTGAAATTTTAATTTTTTTTCATTCCGTTCTCAGCTAATCCAAAGAGATGGGAATGGGGAGGTAGGAAAAAAGTGAGAAAAATAAATGTTTGAAAATTATTTTCAGTGCATTTTTGGTGGCTGAATACATGGAATAGAGGAAAAAAAATATTTCAAAGCTTTGCTGAATGAGGTGTTAAGGTGCCACTTTCCAGGGAAATGAGGGAGGTTCTGTCCTCCTCAGGTGTCCCTGCTTTATTTTTGATGGGAGACTGAGGCCCCATCCATGACCTCTAAGTCCCCTGGGCTTATTTCTGAGGTTGCAATATTTTAAAAGGTTTACACAAATCTCTCAAGTCCCATTTTGTAACCGTCTTTGTTGAAAATAAAACATGGAATACAATAAAGCTATCTGATGTCCTGCTAGATTTTAGGTTTGGGATTATCTTTTTCCTTTTTATTTTTTAGAGAGGGTGAGGAACCAAATGTCTCATGCTCTAATCTGATGAACACATGGGTCTGCGCTCAGCTAAGGTGGATTTTGGGGCAGAAGTGCTTTCTGTAGGGATTTCAGCAGAACAGGGTCTAGACTTTCCAGCAGTTTCCAATTACAAGTAGAGTTCAAATAATAATGAGTATTTCTTGCCCAGAATAGGCAAAGCTTCTGCTTGCCCACAGGTATGCATTGAAGGACTTCAGATGAGAGTTAGGTTTGGACTTGGACCCATTACATTCACGTGAAGCCCACATATCTCACTGTCCCTCTGAGAAAGGAGTTGCTACTTCCCATAACTGAAGATCAACATTTTGGGATACTGTGAGGACCGTGCAGCTTCCTGGAGAAGTAACCAGATTAAACTTTATTTGAGCCTGTGCTGATTTTGCGAGCAGACAAATCATTAATTTCACAAGTTGAACTAAGAATGGCCTTCTCAGCAAACGTGTGTTTGCTGCCCTAATACTGTTTTGTGCAGGATCTTTCTCTGCTAAGGAGCTCAGCAGGGGTGACTTGGTGCCTGCAGAAAATGTGCTGCGTAGGGCAGAGCTCTGTGTGCTTGTTGTATGCGCTTTGCTTTGGTTTTGATTTGTTCTTGATAATTTCCCTGTTCCTAAGAACGTGAACGGATAGAAATAAATCAAACATAAATGGTGTTGCTAATTAACAGGAGCGGAGAGAATTGTGAAAAATCAGATGAAAGGTAAATACAGTTCATCTCTCAGAGACAGCTGAGAGTTTTCCCCAAAGCAAAAGCACTTATCTAAGGGAAGATTACACTTTAATTGCCCCAAATAAGCCAGGGTCTGCCATTGGTTGGATTAAAGTGAGCAAACTCTAGATGTGCTTCACATTCTGATTAAAATCATAGTAGAGAGCTGAGGTCTGTTTCAGCTCTGGCTGTGTCTGTCAGATTAAATCCCTTCTCTATTCTACTCCGAGATCCCTGCTCTGGAAGCAGTTTCAGAGGTTTGCATGTTGGTTCGTTAGTGGCTTGGTTTTCATATTGACAGAATACGCTGAGAGATGGGCAAAGAATGTCTTGGCTGGAGACATGAGGCAGCTGTGTCAGGGCTGTCATTCCTGTCCAAAGTGGCTGAGAAAAGAAAGGTGTGAGCAGCAGAATGGCTCCTTGTTTAGAAAAAGGGAGAGATTTTGCTCTTCTAATGGTTAAAAAATAAATAATAATATTTTTAAAAAAAGGTTAAATGGGTTTCCACCAGCTTGAGAGCCCAAAGCAACTGCTCTGCATACCCATGGAACCTCAGTTGGTGATCTGCAGGCAGGGCCAGCCTGAACGTTGTCCTGGGGTCTGCGTCCAGCGTGGTGCTGGGATGTGGAGGAGTGGTCTATGACATTACTTTTCTGCAGGCACTGCAGTTGAGATCTCATCTGAAGTTGCAAAGTCATCACACGGACACCTGTGAAGGCATTTTGGCCTTTATCTCAGAGCCATGAGGCTTGAAGTGCCTCCTCAGCCCCAGCTGTGAGCAGGAGTGTGCCTGCATTGTGGTGACTGCACCCAGGAGGTGCTGGTGCAGGGGAGGGTGCCATGCCCACTGCAGGGTGGCATGCAGCAGCTGGGCTGCACTGACATCCTAACCTGTGCAGCAGCTTCCTCAGTTCAAGTCAAAGCCCTGAGGAGCTCTGTATAATTTATATTAACCATTAGCTTACAATAAAGTCAGTGTGTTCATGTGAAGATCTGTAATGACAGCACTGAGCTGGTGCAGCCTTGCACGTGGGTATCCCTGAGCTTTCTTTCCCTCTCAGCACAGGTATAAAGGGACTGCAAGCAGAGACAGTGATGACTTTGGGAGGGAGACAATTAGAATGATAGAATTTTTATTAGAAATGGGAAAATCAGAAGCTAAAAAGTGTGATTTTATTGCTTAGGTTCACTGCAGCATGACAGTCTCCAAACACAAAGTCCCTGCTCTGTGCCACCAGGCCTTTTCCTATGGCAAAGGTCTTTGTTGTTCTGCTGCTTTGGTGTTGCTCAGGAGCATTTAATCAGGTACAGAAGTGATTAAAAGCTGATTTGAATGGGTTGTTCGTGTGCTCTCACTGCCTGCCATGGCTGGCAGGGCTGTGGGCAGGTCTTCTGCTTGCACCAGCCCAGGCTGCAGACCCCCCCACTCTCAGATTCGCCCTGGTCCGTGGCTTCAGTGCTTGTTTTTTTCAGCTGTTGGTGGGCAGAACACGTGCCCAGCTGTGTGGGAATCCCCCAGTCACCTCCTACATGAAATTCAGATTTAGGTTCTGTATTTCAGAATATAGACGTGTTCTGTAACGTAGCTGGAGGAGTGTGGGGACGTGTGGGCAGCTGTGCTGTCTGCTTAGAGAAAAGAGGGGGCTAGGATTTGGGGAATTATTCTTTGTTTGACTTGCTCTAATTTTCTGTCTGTGAATCTCTAGAAACCTCAGGTTTGTTGTCCGCTGAACAGAGGCAGAAACTCCCCTCTTCACATGGCTGCACGTAAACCAAATTCACTCAATGTACATTCATCATTTTGGGATTCCAGAGCCAAGAGCCCATCGCTGATGCAACCCATGGTTAAGCAACATTGATGAGAGTGCACAAGCTTCCCTTCCTTGGGGCAGTGAGTCTCTTTCTGCAGAGGCTGTCACCAGAATTTTCCCACTTCTGGTGGGATCCTTGCTGGCAAGGAAGCACTGCCGAGTGTTCACATGCCTCTTCCCTTCCGAACCAGCATCTTTTCCCTTTGAGCAGCCCTGCTGGAAGCCTGGGTTATGCTGCAAGGCTGGCGGGCTGTGAGTCCCCTGGTGATACCCCAGAACATGGGGACCACAGGGCTGGAATTAGGGTCCCTGGGGCACCAGTGCTGTGCTTCTAGGATGGGGTGGGGTGGGAAAGGGATGGCTGGGCAGGCAGGGCTCTGCTGGCCTGCACTGGCTGGAGAGGTCCCCATCTGTGGAGAGGGGATGGGGCTGGCTGGGTAGAGCTGCTGCAGCAGCAGCAAGAAACTCCAGCAACATGGAAAACATCCTGGGGCAGCTGAGCATGGGGCTTTTCCTCCCTGTGTGCCCTGGGAGGTGGTGGGGTTATAGCCAATACTGCAAAAAGGAAGGCAAAAGGTGTAACAGAAATGCATTTCTGCTCCCTGCAGCATGATGCAAGCAGCAGTGATTAGCTCAAACTGTACCTTTACATGAATTAATAGACACAGCTGCCATCTTGTCAGCATAACAAAGCAGTGGCCTAACAGCTCTCCATGTCTGGGAGACTCAAGTGGGAGCCAGCCCCAGCCCTCCCCTGCTGCCGGGCTGGTTGCACAGGGCCTGGTTGTGGGAAGCACCTCGTGCTTGGCTGCAGCATGCTCTGTTCTGTTGGCCTTATTGGAGCTGAGGGCATTAATCTCTGTGTGACAGAAACCTTTTAGCTCCTGCATTTGTTATATGTGATGGCACTCACCCACTTACCTCTGCAGAGCGCCATGGGGTTGCTGCCTGGGGATGCTGTCAGTGCTTGGTGCTGCATGAAAGGGAGAGGGAAGCTCCCAGCTTCGAGCCAAGGCTGTCCTTTGGCACCCTGCTGTGACCTGGGCTCTCCTGTTGGGCAGTGGCATCAGGCTCTGGGGTGGCTGATGATGCGGTCCTATGGAGGAGCCTAGAGGGGTGCTGGGGTGGGATTAGGTTAGACTTTTAGAAAGCCAAGAGAAGAAAGATGGGAAACAGCTGTGAATAGGCATGGTGGGAAGGGTGCTTCTTGCTGCTTGTGCCAGGTGGGAAGCAGCTTGCAGACGGACAGAGGGTGGGCAGAGGAAGCTGTGCTCATTGAGAAGAGCACACGGGTGGCTGGACAGGTTTTATGGGCTTCAGGTGCCTGAGATTTCTGGATCTCTATTTCCACCATGACCCAAAATTGTCCCTGACCCTCATGTGCCTCAGCCACCCACTGTGCAGCACATCTCCTGTGGGAGTCTGATGCTACCGCGTTGAATGGCCATGAGCTACCCAGTGCCTGTGCCCAGGGCACTCCTGGAGCCTTCCTCTTGCTTTGGGCACTGCTCAGGTGCTGCTCGGGAGAGCAGTTGGTGAGCAGCAAGGGAGCCCTCTGGTGAGCCTATGCCTTGTCCTGACGTAATTCTGGTGCATTGTTAGAAGTATTTTGTTTCTACTTCTCCCCTGTTGGGTTAGACCTGTAGTTAGGATCAAGTGGTGCTGACAGTCAGCCAGGCATTCCACCGGTGAGATATGTCAGCTGGAACATAAAAATTGATTTGATCTTTTGGCTCATCCTACCTAACGAGTGAGCCTGGAGCTGGCCAGAGCCCAAGCCCCAGATGCTCTGTGCACGGAGGTGCCTGCAGGACTTTTCCTGGAGCAGAGGAGCTTGGCTTTCCTGGCAGCTCCCAAGTTTGATTCACTGAAGTATCGTCTCGCCATGGCAGAGCTGCTGCCATAAACTCTGCTTGGGTTCAGGTGTGTTTGGGAACACTGGGACACAGACACTGCATGTCCGTGAAGGCTCTGCTTTCTCAGGAGGGGCTCTTTCTGCTCACCTTTCTGCCTGGTGTTTTGTCCTCTGGGTTGTCCTGGATCCCTGCATGAGACGGAAGCAATGGAGCAAGGCCCTGCCCTGCCCTGAGCATAAGGCAGTCTAGCAAGTGCTCAGAGAAGGGTGGTTAATTAGTCGTATTTCAGCACATTTCATTTTAAGGGCTTTGATCGTGGCATGAAATTGTGGATCTGTCGCCAAGTTTGGGCTTCAAATGAATAAATAAATGATAAACGATCATTTGGCAGCAATGAACCTGCTGCACTCTTTGCATGTTTATGTGGTTTCCCTTCTCCCATCTGTTCCCTTCCTCCAGCTCTTCCTTTGGAGTTTTGCAGCCCCCTTTGCCTGGCTGAGGGCAGTTCCCAGCCTTGCTGAGCGGGCAGCATTTCCTCCAGTGGGTGCCATCAGGGCTGCCACCACAGCCAGCAAAAGGAGAATTGGGGCTGGGGTGCAATGACAAGTTTTGGACATTAAGGTCCTTATGATGAGATAATAGACTGAGTAGATTTCCTGTCTTTCTGCTCTCATTTTCCCAGCCTGTTTTCTCTCGGAATTGTTTCTCTGTTACATGGTAGCTTTGCCTTTAGCAGGGATGGTGGGTGGCTGGGTTAGTTAGTCCCTGCTCCTCTCGGGTGAGTCACTGATCAACTGACATAGATATTTCTGAAGATGTTAGCTATTTGGAGAAACACTTGTCATTCATTTGATCCGGAGAAGGTTCCTTGAGGAAGGATTTGTGCAGATCATGTACCATATTAAAAACAACTCCATGTATTTGCTGCATCAGTGCTATAAGTGTTATTACCCACACGAAATGCAGTGACATTGGTCACCCACGTCATGGGCAACTTCTGATTATGCAGAGACACTTCAAGATGGCATTGAGTGCACATGGCTGGGTTATTGCTGGCTGCACTTAAAGCCCTTCCTCTTTCTGTGACTCTGGTGAGCAAAATTTCACTTGCAAATATGATTGGGATTAGAGTAAAAAGCACCACGGATAATAAAGGACATCGATATCAGTTAGAATGAATGCGTTTTGTGGAAGTTGGTGTTTGTGAGAGTTTTCTGCAGACTCCCTCAGTCTCTGGCTGGACACAGGTGGGTCAGCTCTGTGCTCCTGTTATTCCTGACCCACTGCAGGAGGCAGGAGCAGCAGGAATGTCTTTGGTCTCCATTTTTTCCTCTTCTCCCTGCCTTACACCTGTCATCAGATTCCCAGATTGCTGCATTCTTCACTCACATGAGAAGAAATGGCATTTTTCTCAGGGCTTGGCTTCTGTAAGTGGCCATGTGGCATTGTGCTTTTCAGCAACTCCTTAAAGAGCTCCCTTGTGCTTGGTGAACGCAGAGACTGCCATAAACCCATCCCTCCCCTTCATCTGGGCTGCTGCTTACTCAGGGACCTCAGGAGGGGTTGTGATGACAGAATTCCTAGGTAGGTGCTGAGTAAGCAGATGTGGCATTGCAGTCGCTCTGAAGATGCTTCGTGTTCTTGCAGACTTCTTGTCTTCTGCTCTGCATGTGCATAGATTCTGGGCACCGTGCCATGCAGCCCAGATTAGTGGAAGGCTGCGGCTCCCTCCCGTTGTTGTGTGCCTCAGTTTGGATGTAAATACCACACTGATGCTCAGCACAAGGGAGCTCAGTGTGGAGGGCAGGGAGGAGGCTCCTGTAGAAGGCCTGCATGGAGGTAGGGCACTAAAAGTCATAGTTTGGCCCCCTCCAGAATTAGAGATGAACCTTTGTGCTGGAGCTGACAAAGAATTGTGGTGCACGCAGTGGTTTGTTAGATCTTCTGCAGTCATTTCAGCTGGTCAATGTGACTAACCAATGTATCAGTGGTAGACAGCCCCAGTGACAACCAATGCCATCACATCTGAAGGGAATCATCAGTGCCCCCTGCCCTGCACGTTAAGGTGTTTTGTTTCTGAGGTTGATTAATATTTGTTTTTTTCTCTCCCTTTCTCTTGGTTTCCAGACAAACGATGCTGCAGGAAATACCTGGAACTGGCTTTACTTCATCCCTCTCATCATCATCGGCTCTTTCTTCATGCTCAACTTGGTGCTGGGCGTCCTATCAGGGTAAGACACTAATGACTTCTTTGTCACCACCTGGATATGAAAGGAAAGATGTATTGGTTTGAGCACTGTGGAGAGGGTGTAGGTGAAGAAGAGCAGATGGAGCGATCCATCACACTGTACATTGTTCCCCCTGCACATTTCATACTCTGCCTTTTCCTGTTTCTGTAACACTATAGAGATATAGGGCACAGGATAGGCTGGCAAGAAATCCTTAGTTGAGATGATTCTGAATCCACACGCGAATTAAGCAGGGTCCCTCTGGTTAAACTGATATGGTCCACCACTTACTCTTGTGTTGCCTTGAAAATCAGCGTTCATAGAATCACAGAATCACAGAATTGCAGGGGTTGGAAGGGACCTCAAGAGGTCATCGAGTCCAACCCCCCTGCCAGAGCAGGTTCCCTACTGCAGGTTGCACAGGTAGGCATCCAGACGGGTCTTGAATATCTCCAGGGAAGGAGACTCCACAACCTCCCTGGGCAGCCTGTGCCAGTGCTCCATCACCTGCACTGTGAAGAAGTTCTTCCGCATGTTGGTGCATATTGCATTTGGTGTAGCTGTGCAGCATGGGGAAATGTGAAGCTCAAACCAAAGGTAATTAAAAGATCTCGGTTTTAATTTTTTGGAAAATCTCTACCTGTTCAAGCCAATGTCTGGTATATGGGGACATACTGGTCTCTTGATGCTCAGACTCCAGGGGTCAGCCAAGGATTCGGCGTTTGCTGGCTATGAGCTTTGGGTTTGGGCCATCATAGAAGTCAAGCTGCCAGGTTTGAAGCCTAGCTGGAACGCCCCCAGCGTCTGTGGAAATCTGATCTGCAGTTAACAATCTGACTCATCTTAATGGTTTGTGAGCTCTTAGACTTTGGCACCTCATTTTGCACACAGTTTCTTCTTTGCCCATCCAGGTGATCTCAATTATGTAGATCTATAAAGATGTAGATTTATTTCTATCTCTTGGCAGATGAGGAAAAGAGTTAATGCTTTGTCTGATTAGTGCCTTTCAGTGTTGCATGTTTGCTCTTTAAGTTACTAGAGAAAGAAAAATGTTTTCCAAAGAACAGATTCACACTCAGTTTTATTATTTTGTTAGGGATCCTTACCCTCAGAGCATGAGCTGGGGTGAGGAGCAGGAGGCAGCAGTGCCATTTTGAGGATGGAGATATGTGTCCCATCCAACAAGATGAGGTCATGGAGAAGGCCAAGTGGTACCCTCCATTGATCCTTCAGTCTAGGAACAGTGGCCATGATCAATAACCAATGAAAGCCATTGAATCAAAGCCTTTCCTCAGACATCCTGCTGTATCAGATGCTTTGCAAAGGAGAGCTTTGTGACTGTGCTTGTTTGACACACGATTTAAAGCAAGCACCAGAGGCAGGGCTGAGCGTGGTTCATTAGACAGTTCATCTTCTTCGTTCCAACAGCGGGGTCAGCCCATGTTGGCAGAAATGATGCTTGTGATTTAAAACAAAGCTTGCAAGCCTGCAAGTACCTTTGTGCTGGATTCAAGTGTTTGGTGACTGGAAGATGGGGACCTTTCAGACTGACTCTCCTGAAAGCCTCTTGTTGCTTGGGGCAAGATATGAATGTTATATAAATGTGTATTTTCTTGGAGGGGGGGAGGGTGTTGAAGAACAGGCAGCTCTGTGTGACACATTTCCCTTTGCTAGTGGTAAGGATTATAATATTTTCTTCACAGAGGGAAGCTTTTAAATTCTATTCCATTTGGTGTTTCAATGCCCTTGGGTGGGATAATTCCTGGGGAGAGGCTGAAGAAAATAACCATTGTAGCACAGGTGTTGACCACGTTGCTCAGCAGGCTCCAGGTGGGCTTGCAGCTATTGAGCAATGAAGGAACCTGCGTGTATCCAAATGTTCTGGTGAGGGAAAGATGCCGTAAAGACAGAAAGATCAATGGAAGGCAGAGACTGTTGTCATCATGTTGTCTAACAAAAAGCCCCAGACAGCATGTAAGAAAAATATGCATTTTTGCTGGAGGTTATTCTTTGCACGAGTCTCTGTGCTTGGAGGCTTTGATCCTTGAAAGAGAACTACAGAGAAGGGGTCAATTGGCAAATGCATGTTGACTTCCATGGGGTAGAGTTTCACCCAAGGATGTAACACAGTCCTCACTACAGCAGCAGCATCAGCTAGCGGCTCCTGCAATGGGGACCCTCAGCAATGTCCCACCTTCTTTCTATAAAACAAAGTCAGTTTAGTGTTAGGCGTTCTACAAAGAGCCCGTAAGCCAGGTGATCTCAGCATTCACTCACCTGCTGCTCATCTGAACACCTCACAGCCCTTCATATTATCCTTACTGTGTCCTGAGGGTGACACAGTGCTCTGCCTTCTTCCCCCTCCACATTAGAGAAAGCATTGGGGTAGAAGGAGAGGATGTAATGTCCCCAGGCAATGTTGCTGAAGCCAAGGTGAGATCACTGGTTCCATAGGCTTGTGCATGATCTTTGTTACTGCCCTTTGGCACAAAAACCCTGTTGGTCGTCATGTTTGATTTTCCATTTTTTTTGCCATATTCATCATGACTATCAGAGTTAATCTTCTGTATGCCACCATCTGTACTTTAGAAAGCCACAGAATGTCTTTTACCTGGGTGTTTTTCACTGCTGTTGGTTTTGAGCTGTATTATCTCACGTGGACAATAAGGAAGGCACAGATTTCTGGAGTAGGTGTGTGAACACTATCGCTGAGTATGGCAACACAAATAAGCTGAAATGACAACAGTATTTGAGCTTCCTACTGACACTAGATTATATGGAGTCTTTCCATAATTCTTAATGGAATTTTCTGCCTTTCTGTAGTTATTTGTGAACCCATGTCAACACTGGAAAGACAACTCATAAGGTGGGCTTAGCTCCTGGGTTTGTCTGTTTGAGCAGTGGAGATGGAGTGGCCTGGTTAGGATCCTGAGCCTCACCTGCTAGCGAAATATGGTAGCATTTGCAATGCTAATGATACAGAAGAAGAGATTATACCTGTTTTAAAGTAAGAGCAAACAACCTTTCCCCTCTGCTGCTGCGTCTGGAATTATAATAAATGCAAAGACAGGGAAGCAGCAGAGAGATGTCGAAGTCTTGGTAAAAACTTGGTATAAAAATAACCCCAAATCTTGGGCCACAGCTGATTTGTCAAAATCCTCTGAGTATATGGCTAAAGAGGTAATTAGAAGCATGTTGACACTATCATTCAGATTAAATGAGACTCTTCCTGCTGTACAGTGTGTCCTCCTCCAGATCAAAGCCCTGCCAGTGCTCTTGTCATCAGTTAATATTTAAGCACCCTTCCTAACAGGTGCTCTCTGCCTTCTATTCCTTTCCTGTCCCTGACACAAGCTCAGTGGCCAGCACAGCTTGCCTCTCCTTGGGTCACCAAATATTGAGATACCCCCAACAGTCCATGGATACGGGGTGCATAGTTCTTGGGAACATCATTTTTCCAGTGGTGCAGTAGGAGTGCTGGGTTCTCCTGTATCTTTACCCCAGATCTGTGGTCAGGTGGATAGGATACCATACCAGCTCACCACAGTGCTAAAGATGGGTCTCTGGCTTGGGAAATTGGTGGCTGTTGCCCTCTGTTAGGTTGCAGGTCATAAGCAAAGACAGACTGTGCTGCTCCCAGTCTGTGGGTGGGCTAAGATGTGCAGTTTTCCCAGTGTATTGTGGTGGTTGCAGATATATCCGTGTGAACTGCAACTTGAACAACTCCTACAATCCTACCTTCTGTGTTTACAAAAGATGTGGGGCTCGGCAGCAGGAACACAGCATCCAGCTTGCAGTGTTGCAGAGGTAATGCATATTTGTGTTCCTCATTTGGAATTTTCCTCTGTACTTCTCACCGTGTATCCCCCTGCTTTCTGTTTTCCCTCTCTGGCGCTTGTTTGATTTCTCTGTGAGCTGATAAAACTCAACTGCCCTGCAGAATCAACGGAGCAGGAGAAACCCGGTTAACTTTTTCTGGAGGAGCATTTGATGAGTGCCATGGCTGATACGTGGAAAGGTTGGGGCTGTGTGGGGCCAGGAAAGCAGAAGCAGGAGGAGGGATTTCTCTTCCTTTTGAGACACTTGGTTGTTCATTTGCTTCTTCACGTGAGCTATAGTGGTCTGCTCACTTGATGAAGATGGACAAACGGGACGGGTCTTGTTTATGCTAGAGAGCTGCACTTGGCTTTATTTCTCTGTTGTAGCCATGAAAAGCTGGTCTGGCTGTGCTAACCTCATCCCAGGGTGCTGGGGTATCTGATTTCCCGGAACCTGAGGCGATATTTTGTAAAGCTTCCCGAGCAGTGTGAAATAGCAGCAGCAGTGAACGTGTTTAGATATTTGTATCCATGATGTATTTGTCTTGAACCATTTTTTTGGTGTTGAATGAGGTGGGTGATTACAATTACTTAACAGATTTTTCATAAACTTTCCATGATTTAGGCAGCAGTAAAGGCATCCATCACACGGAATACAACCTTTCCATAAGAAGAGGGGACTGGCTGTCTGGTGGCACCGTGGGAACATTTTGACTCCAAGTCATGCCGAGGAGGACTGGCCCCAGACACCTTTCACTTGTCCCCAGAACACAGGGTTGTTTGCTGCTGAGGATGCCATGGGGTTTGGCTTTGATTCTAACTACAATTTGCCATATGATGATCCTGATAATTTTTTTATTGAACTCTGCACATGGCTCTCCAGTTTCCAATAAAGAGAGAACAAAATCCCCCGTGAAGTGGGGAAATCCTGAACGATGCTCATCCATTTGTATGCCTTTGTACTGAATTCCTACTAGCAGGATGCCAGTAAGAATGCTTCCTGGTGGTTTCCCTCCCTTAGCAGGGATTTTCATGGCTGTTGCTGTTCCCCTCTCAGCCCAGTTAGGAGCTTTCTTCTGTGGGCTGATGGGATTATAGGGCTTCCTACCGCTTGGATGTTGAATTGGACAATTCTGCTTGGTAATGAGCTGGGTGGTTCTGTACAATACGTTTGTGACTGCTTTGATGCTTTGGATTACACAACCCAAAGAGGATAAACGTTATCACGGGATGCTGCGACAGAGATGATTTAACTTATTTCAAGGCTAAGTGCTTTCTGGCACCAGTTCACACTGTGATGGGGAGTGGTGAGGGTGGCGAGACAGCGGCAGTGCCGGCTGGAAAGGGCAGCCCACTGGGGATGGTGTGTTTGGGTACTGAGTCTGTGCCTCTCGAGTGTGAAAAATGCTGCTTGTCACATCCTCAAATATTGATGGTGAAGCCTGAGGTATTTCCAGAGCTGCTGATAAAGAGCAATGGTCTTTCCTGATCATTTTCAAGTGTGGAGAGGCACAGTTTGCCACTTTGCATCTTCCTTGCTCGGGTATTGCCATCATGTCCAGAAATACCCCATCCTGAGACATGCACCACCTGCCTCATGATCTCTGAGACAACCACCTGGGGTAAGAACTGCAGAGAGATGTTTTCTGTGGTTGTAGTATCTTTGCAACAGCAGGAACCTGGCAAGGGACACGGCCAAAGACCATGCTGGCACCTTGCAGGTGAAATCAGCGTCAGGGTAAATGGTGCTTTAACTCTTCACTGCTGCAAGCTGTGTTCAGCAGTCACCAACGTGCGACGATGCTCTGAGGGCAGTGACATTAAACACTGCCTTGTGCTCCAGTCTCCCCAGAGGAATATGTTTCCATTTCTGACAGCAGTGCCTTGGGTCACAGAGACCTTGGGGCTGCTCGAGCAGCTCGCTGGGAGGAGGCACAGCCCTGTTCGGACCTCACTGTCTCCATGGCTGTCTCCATGACTTGCTCTGCTGGGTTTCATGACGCGTTTTCCCAGCCTGAGGATTTTTGCCAGATTGAGATTGTAAAACTTCAGCCTGCAAGACGTGCAGAGGCTGGAGGAGAATCAGGCTGATTAATTTGTCATAATGGCAAAGCGTTCTTCTGTCCTCCTTCCTCCTCATTACAATCATTCATTTTCTCTGAAAATTTGTTCCAAGTTTGCTGTTACCTGCTGTGATCTGACTTTGGCTGCTGTTAATTATTTGCATCAGAAGAACCATCATGAAAAGATGTGAAACCCTGCTTGTTTTCTCATTGCTTTTAGTCTTTCCCCAACCTGTGCTTAGGAGGGAGGGGAAAGATAGGACAAAAGGAATATTTTCTTTCCTATTGTTCCTTGCTCATCACCTTTTTTAACAAAGCTAAATTTGCACACAAATTTGGGAGATGTACATGTGCTTCTTGCAGAAGGGATGAGGGAGAAATGACTTTTAGCTTGTTGGGGAGAAGCTCACATGAAATGCCCTTCCAAAAGGGGAACCTCAGCCCTTTTTGTGTTTTGAGTTTGCATAGGAGAGATGGAGTACCTCTATTTGTCCTTCTGTTATGCTGCAATGGAAATTAAAGCCTGCATGATGGGAATGATGCATAGGAGACCAACATTTGAGTTGCCTGGGTACTCTGCTTTGCCTCTGGGCTGGAGGCTCGATGACCAGAGCCAGAGGTTCATCCAGCACGTGCACTGGGCTGATACTGGCAGTTGGTGCTATGAGATAAAAGCTGTGTCCATGTGCCCCCACCATCCATTGTTGCTTCATTGGGGCTGAGTTTGCCCAGCTGTAGCACTCATAGCATTTCAAATCAGGATAGGTGGAATCAAAGTGAAGTTGACACAAGCTGGACGTGAAGGCAAAAGGAATGAAGATGCATTGAAGGCTTTACCTCCGCACTGTCTTCCTAGAAATACAAGAGGTATCCCATATCTGGCTTGCATTTGAAGCGTTTTCCTCTATGTTCGGTGATAAAAGCGGCTGTGAAGCCTGGCTCAGTGCTGAGAGATCAATCTCACAGTGATGCTTTCATCCTTTATCAGCTGGTTGAGGAGAGAAATCTTTTCCTCCTCTTAAGAGCAATGTAGAGGAAGTAGCAGCAGCTCTGGTCGTGCAGCATTGATCGAGCCAGCCCTTATCCCTGAGTGGGGGATGTTAGGATGGGTGATGCAGCTCAGCCACCTGGGTCTGTATGTCTGGGGGAGATGGGCATTCCCCCTTAGAACATGCCCAAGGGCATCTTGGTTGGCTGTAGCTCCAAGTGGGATAGAAACAGATAACACTGGGTGTATTTGGGATTTCATGCAGCTGATGGGACCACCTGGGGCAGATGAGGAGCCGCACAGCTTTGTTATCTTCAGTTCTAAGGAACCACAGTCCTCCTCTGGGCTTCCTTGCGTAACAAGATTCAAAACTCAGATTTCTCCAAACCACCTTTATGGGCAGAAAAATAATATCCTAGGGGAACTAAATGTCACCAGCATAAAGAAAATTTTACTTATGTTTCTCCAGGTGTTTTTCAAGTTGAATTGCTTGCCTAGTTTCATCTCATTCCAGCACTTTCCCGTGTGATCTCTCTGCACCCCTGGGAGGAGCTTTCTTCTGCCTCCTTCAGATTTTCTTGCCGTCCAAATTAAGCGCATTTCCATGCGTTTTCTTCTTGTTTCAGACAGACTTTCTAAACCATGCACTTTTTCTTTGTTCAGTGATGGCCTGGTCCCCATCTTTAGTTGTATTTAAGACCAACGCATTAACAGTAATCTACCTGCACCTCTATTCCCATTAACAAAAATCAGTAAGTCAGAAGCACCAAATTAATTTTAGTTTAGCTTGCAGATTTCTCTGCACTTGAAGCTTTTGTCTATGCTTGAGGACAACCATACTGTGGGTAATCTTGAAGTCTTCTCAGGGCTGTGCAGATGTCTGATGCTGCAATAAAGACCCAGGGTCCTTGCTGATCTTCTCTCAGTTTGCTTGCAGCCCGTTGAGGTGCCAGCTATGGGGTTTGCAGCTTCCCAGCTCTGGGCCATATTCCCTCATATGCAGACAGCTGGAAATTGCACTGCTTGCCTCGTTTCCCTTTGGGCTGCAAGCTTGCTAATTCTTGGTGCACTGTCATGCCCAGCTCTCTCCCAGCCTTGCTGCCTCCTGTATCTCTCTATCAGGATATATTGGCTCTGGATTATTTACTTCTAGATTTATTGGTTTCCAGCTTTTTCTTTCTTAGGCCAAACATGATTTTACCATCCATCTCTATTTCTAACATGCTGGCACCCATGTAGGTGAGTGCACTGAAGGGAACACTGTGCTCTCTTCTCTCTCGTCCCTTCCCCTGGCTCCTGACCTCCTGTGTGCTGCCATCAACAACTCAGCCCCACTATTCGTCTCTCTCCAGCTGGATCTCCATGCACTTGCTTTATTCCAGGACTCCTACTGTGCCTTTGTCCCTCAAAGTACAGATTTGCAGAAGGTAAGATAAATGGTTAGCACCGCCAAGGCTTTGTGTCCTTTGTTGTATAAACAGTTACAGTCATAAAGGTGTTGGGCTCTTTTTTTGCTGCATCCAGCAGGGACTTCCCCTTATAAAGGATTTACTGTTCTTCAGAAAGACAAAAGACAGAGATATGAACCTGCAGAACAAATTCTTTCCCTGGAGCAAGAATCTGCTTTTCTGTAGACACTTGGGTGCTGATGTGGTTAGTGAATGAAATGCTGGGAGTTTTAACCAGATCAGGCCCTGCTGAAGCAGGCTGCGAGGGGCTTTGCAGCTCTGTGTGTATGTGGCAGCAAAGCCAATCACACACATCCAGCAGTGCCTGCAGGATGGCAGGAGCCTGGGGAGGGGGGATCAGCAGGAATCTGCCCACCATGGTGTCAAAACTAGCTGCACCCAAGCAGCTGGAGTTGGGGAAAAGTGGCAAACTCCTTCATCACAGAGACCTGAAAACGAAAGAAAAAATTAACTGGATGTTCTTTTTCTAGTTCTTACCCACAGTTGATTAACAAAAATAAATGGTAGGAAGTGGACTTCCATTCTTAAAATCCAATGAAGTGTTTCTGTTTGCATGTGGATACTCTCTTCCCCTGTGCTGGGAAGTTACCCTAGAGCACTCTGGAGGGTCTGGTGAGTAATGTACAGCCCCTGAGTGAGCAGTTGCAGTCTACCAGGCGTTCAAGAAACCAGGTTTTAGTGAAAAAATGCAGGTGATATCATGTCCACCTTACCTGTTTTGTCAGCCAGCGTGTTCATGTCAGGAGTCCTACAAGTGCGTGTTCTTGTCTCTGGGTTTCCATTGTAGCATCCCATGCAATTCCTAGTTCAGTGCTGTTTTTGCTGAAGGCTTGCAGAAAGATAGCTAGATAATTAGCACAGAATCTTTTTTTTGAGGCTCTTTCCTTGCTGGCTCCAAAAGGAATGGACTGAAATAGAGAGGAACAGCGCTTCATCTCTCCTCATCCAGGTAGCCCCCGAGTAGCACAAAACTTGTGAGTTTGTATGATTGCTGTTCTTCTGGCTGGTGTTTCCTGCAGCGATGGTCCTCCAACTTGCATGTCAGGCAGCCAGAGGAGTTGGTGTATTCCATCAGCTACCTCCAGCCTGTCCCTCGCTGCTCCCGAGTGATGTGGGTTGTTTAACAGGCTGCTGTCAAATATCAACTCTGTTCTTGGGCGCTGTTCCATGTTCAAGCAACAAAGCTCACAAATTAAGCCTCCTGTCTTGGCCAATTTTGTTTCTCCACCTGGAGAATTCATTTTGGCCTGTGAGTGACTCAGGCAGTCAAACATCTGTAGGCCTGGCTTAGCTAGCAGCTCACCCACTTGAATTTCTCTGGCTCCTTTCAGTTCTTGGGGGCTGTATTTTTCCAGGCAGATCTATGATATGTTCTTCAATGCCAGGTGCCATCCATGCTCAGTTTTGCTGATTCTTTTGAAAAAGTTGGGCTAGAGATGAAGCTAGTCTTTAAACTGTTCTAGACTTAAAATTCTGAAGACTTTAAAACACTCCTTTCTGGAATTCCTTGGTGAAGTCCTTCTGAGATGTGTGCTTCTACTTGCGTGCTCTGAACAGTGCTTTAGATTCAGCAGAGGAAGGCTGTTCTCCCATTATAAGAGCTGAGTCTTCATGAGATCATGTGTAGCTCAGTGGCACTGTTCTGAATGAGGAGCTAATTACCTGTGTCATTACCATGAATCGCTAATCACCACCACTATTAGCGGTAGCAATGACAGTAATGCTGTATCGTCTCTCTCTACCTCTTTCTTTTGAGTGGGAAGCATTCCTGTCTGCTTTCTGCTGGGAAAACCTGAATTGCAGATATTGAATGGTATGATTAGTCTTGCAGCGAGCCTGGGTGCATGCCACAAAGCCCAAGACCAGGAAGCCTGTTACATGGTACTCCATCTCAACTCTTTGCTCTTGTACAGAAAAATTGATTGGAGACTCAGAGAATGTAAATCACAGTGTTTATTTGTTTGTTTACCTTTTTGATTGGTGTGACAGCGTTTTTCACTTAAGACCAGCATGGATGAAGTACTTGTAAGGATGTCATTGGAGTACAATATTTTATAGACCCTGGTGGTTACTCATGAGCTGACTTTGTCTTTCTTGTGACTGGGAGACTCTTGAGTTTCCGTGAAGTGGCCATTCCAGTGCATATTTACACAGTGATTTATTGTGCTCTTCCTCCCACCAATATGACAAGCAACATTCATTTTCCTGATGACTTTAAGCACCGACCATTCTTGAGAAGAAAAATGTGACACGTTGAGCTTGACTGGTATGGCATATGGTTTCCATGATGAATGCCCTTCCGTTGATGTCTATGCCTGCTGTCTCTATAGGACTGGTTATTCACAACTGTCATGTTGTAACTAAAATGCACTGTAGTCATCTACCCAGGCAGAGCTCATCTTCCTCCAAAGCAGTGTCTCCTGATGCTGTGCTGTGTGTAGGAGTGCCAACCTTTCCAGCTTTCCACCTCCTAACGCCTCTCCAGGCAGTGCTGACAGAGGAATGTTTTGGGGGACGTTTTGGGGCACGCCGTAGCTGTTAAGAGTGAAGGACAAAATTGGATGAATGTTATTTAATATTCTTCATTCTAGAAGTAGCTGTTATGAAGACAGTCCTGGAGGTAAAGCTGGGCAGAAGGCAATCTATTTTCTGCTCACATTTCCCAGAAAATTGGGGAGTTTTTTTTTTTTTTTAAAGTCAGTGGCGTAAATAGCAATTATGCTGAGTAAAAAAGTAAATTTATTTACTGCTACAAAACATTCCTGTGGGGTTTTCCATGGCTTCATTTGGAACAGGCAGAAAACCTTCAGTTTGAGCATCTCTAGATGAAATATGACATTTTAATATTTTTTCCTCTTTTTCTTTGAAAATGTTCTGAAATTTTGCTGAAAATCTCTCATAAAGAAATTCTGAGAGTTTTCCAGTCACTGCAGATGGGGAATATTTCAGTTCTTGAATGATGATGAATGCTGTGGAGGAGAGAGAGGCATGCTTTTGTGAATACATTTCATAAAGAAAAAACCTTTTGACAAGTTCCAGCTTAATCAAAACTCTTGAGGTAGGAGAAAGGGCGAGCAGTCCTTTCCTCCATATTGGCCACACTGCTTTTGGTGCAGCCCAGGATACGGTTGGCTTTCTGGGCTACAGGTGCACACTGCTGGCTCACATTGAGCTTTTTGCCCACCAGAACCCCCAGGTCCTCCTTGGGTTACTCTCTACCTGCTCATTATCCAGACTGTGTTTGTGCTTGGGATTGCCCCAGCTTGAGTGCAGGACCTCACACTTGGCCTTGTTGATCACTAGGTTGGAAAGGACCTCCAAGATCATCTAGTCCAACTGTCCTCCTGCCACCAAAGTCCATGAGGTTCCATGGGTCCACCCCTCAGGCCTGTCCAGGTTCCTCCAGATCCCATCCTATCCCTCCAGCGTGTTGACTGCATCACTCAGCTTGGTGTCATCTGTAAATTTGGTGAGGGTGCATCCAGTGTTACCAACAAAAGTGCAAAACAGTACCAGTCCCAACACCAGCCCCTGAGGAACGCTGCTCATCACTTTGTGGAGTTATAGAACCATTTGGGCAGAAGGAAATTACTGAAGGTCCGCAATGTAGCACCGTTTCAACCTCATTTTCTTACACATTTACAGCTGAGATTAAAGAAACAAGCCCTAGTTAGCTGTCGCTGTCCCCAGGCCAGGTAGCTGGCAGAGGATGAAAGGCCTTGTGTGGAAATCTCTCTGCCTGCCCCTGCAGGGCCGGGGCCTTGTGCCATGGCTCACTGCTGCCCTTCCTGCCCGCTGTGGCCTGCACGAGGCTCCCTGCCAGCAGCTGCCTCAGCCCCACCGGTACGGCCCGGTTGTGGTGAGCGCGTGGTGCCGCAGGCTGGTAACGCACGGACATGGCCCCCGCCCCTCTGTGTCTGGCTGTTTAAATGCGTGTTGTCACCTTGCACTGTCTGATCTCATTCCTCCCCGTCCAGAGAGAAATCAAAACGGAAAGGAGGTCCGTGGCCCCGACCAGCGGGTGCTGAACCAGAAATGAGAACATTAAAAAGGAAGAGGGAGAAAACGGGCATCCCAGGTGATGGGTGCAGTGCCCGAGTCCCCAGGCAGACACGTGCTGAATGCCAAGGAGCAGCTGTCAGTGCAGGGTGATGTTTTGGATTCCTCTGTTTCAAGGAGGGGTCATGGGCTGTGCTGTCAGGTGGGGGACGGGAAAGGGGAGTCAGGAGACCGGCAGTGTGCTGCCAGAATCAAAATGGGGCTCAGCTGGTGGCAGCTCTCACATCATGGCTGCAGTGCTGAGCCCAGTGCTCCTGCAGTCCCCTTCTCCTTGGGTTGCTGCTGCCAAACTAAGCTGAAGTATCAGCTTTGAAGGGTGACGAGGCTGTGAGTATAAAGCTGACTTTGGCACTTGCAGCTCTTTTTTCCCCATTCTTCCTCCTTCCTCCCATCTCCTGCTCCTTGTTAGATTCTAATTCAGGGGTATTTCTGGGTGACAAGTGGGTGAGTAGGTGAGATGTTGGTGAAGAGCAAGGTTAACTGAGGCTTGCAAGGAAGGACACAGCAACGTTAAGATGTCAAACAGGACAAAGAATAGGGCACTGGTATATGAAACGGACAAAACTTCATTGCACTTTGCAAGCTATTGTGGGATTCACTCCCATAACCCCTCGTTGGTGCGTGCTCACAGCGAGGGGTTGCAGAGGCTGCTTCAGAGCTCTGTAAGTGGCAGATAAGCTCATGTATCTGCAGAGGTCACCTCAGGTGGAGCATCAGGATCTTCCTAGAGGTGATCTTGTCATTGGGGAAAGCCCCATTATGGATGTCTAGGGGTGGTGGCTGCACTGTTGTCTTAGCATCATTTCAAAGTAAGCTGTAGGATGTTCTTGGGACAAGGTTTTTGCAGTGGTTGAGTGAGTCTTTTTCTTTTTTTCCAGCCTATGCTATTTGGTTATGTTCTGGCCCACTCCCTGTATAGTCCTGTTGTAGTGATTTGATGCTTTCCACATGATTTTAGTAAATAGCATTGTTGCCCTCAATCCACAGGATCTGGGGTATTTCCCCTTACCCCAGAGTGCACAACCTCTCTTACAGCTCTCATTTGACTTGTGTTTGTCAAAGCTGGCTTAAGCCTGGGAAAACTCCAAGGAAGGCTAACAAGGAAGAACAGATCTCTTCCAAAACTCAGACTGCTGGTGCCTCTGTGACAAAATATTCTGCTTCTAGAGGAAATTCTGCTGTGGGGTAGTGGATTGAGTGGTGCAGAGAGGGATGGAGGACAGTTTTCAGTGCTGGAAACAGTGATTTGTACTGTAGGACTGCACAGGTGTATGTGGCAGTGCATCAAGATCTCATTGTAGGCAATGTTGTGTGGCCCCAGCACAGAAGTGTGTGCACGTGGCAGTTTGCAGTCCTCTTGCAGGATGAGAGGCCGAGAAACAGATGAGGAAGAATCAAAGTGGTGGCTTGTTGGACACCAATGTGTAGTGTGCGGTGGCTTCTACTCACTGCTGCTGCTGACTTCACAGGCTTTGTGCAGATAACCTCAAAAATGAAGGAGGGGCTGCACGTTTTCCCCGACCTTGTGTGATGTGCCTTCTCATCCTTCTCTCCCTGCAGTGAATTTGCCAAAGAACGAGAGAGGGTAGAAAATCGTCGAGCTTTCCTGAAACTCCGTAGGCAACAGCAAATAGAACGGGAACTAAATGGATATTTGGAGTGGATCTTCAAAGCAGGTAAGCAGAGACAGCTAATGCTGGTTCACTAAGGTGTGTGGCGTGGAGAGTCTGCTGATGGCAAGGACAAGGGCCCCAGACTAGTTCCTGGTGCTCAAAGACTGGGCAAGGTCCAGCCAGCACTTACTGGCTTTGTTGGGCTTGTTTCCGAGCAGTCACACTGAAGTTATTGTGGATGATCCCAGGCTGGTTAAGCATAAATAAAGGAATTGGGCCAGCTTTCTTTATTGCTGGGAGAAAAGCAATTGTCTTAAAGCAGTATAATACAAAAAGTGATATAGTACTGAGTCTCCAAGGTGGGGAAACTGCTGCCTTACATGAGTCATTTATATTTTATTTACTTTCCACCACGGCTATTTTATAAGCCTCTCTTGCAATGATGGCAAAATACACTGAAATGACATTTTTATGAGCTACAAAGATCTCTTCCATTAAACTTACCCTGGCACACATTAACATTGCTTTATAACTATTATAACTAAACGTTACACTTTATTGCAAGCAGTGATCAACTTTAACGAAGATCTAAATACTCCAATTTAACAAAAACAGCATACTTTTCTTTTTCTTTTTTTTATTGGACAGTGAAGATTACCAATAATCTTTCTGTGATACAGAGTAGCTGGTATATATTGGCATAACCACGGTGAAATTCATTAACATTTTCTTTCTTGCTTATATTTCTGCAAAGCTTAAACAACTGAGTAAAGTAAAAACGCCTTTTAAAATAATGATGGAGAGAAAAAGACGTGGTGGTTTTGCAAATAGATTTTCAGGTGTCTTTGTAGAGAGGTCAGCTTAACTCTTGCCCTTTGCAACTTTGGAAAGGTCCAACACTGCGTAGCGACTTGCTGGGCACCAGCTGACAGCCCAGGGGCAGAACTGGCACGCTGTGTTTCTCCAAAGCTGCAGGCTGGTGCTGTATCTCTGCTCTGAACTGTGTGGTGGCCCGAGCCCGTTATTCCCCAGGGCACTGTCTGCAGTGTCAATCGAGTGCCAACTGCATTGATGTTTGTTCACCGTGCCTGTTCAACAGCAAATGCCCTCAATTAGGCAACCACACTTTCTCTCCCCTTAGTTCTGTGGCTCTGTAGAATTCAAAAAAAAAGGACCGTTTGCTTTTCTTTCCATTTGGAACTTGTCTTCTCATTTGTTTATAGCTATTTTGCTAGCACAAATTCAAATTAATTAATGGTTTCTTGAGTAGCTGGAGTGGAGTTCTAGTTCTGTGGTTCTGCCTTGACTGCCACCTTGCATTTAAGGATTTTGTCATTTCTTGGACTCCAAAACCGAGTCTCTCCATGAATACAATAAAGAGGAGAATTTTTGCATGGATGTGGGTTGCTTTGCTTCATTCTGGAGGCTGTTCTATTATGAACAGTCTACTATGGAAAGCTGTGAGGAGATCATTAGCTGAACACTGAGGTCTGAAAGTTAAGGGGGAGAAGTTACAAAACACAGCCAGTCTTTGCTCCAAGCGTTGAATCCCTGTGGAATGGCTGGCATTTCTATTTCTGTGTTGCCAGTGCTGCATAAATGCCACATGAATTTACAGTGAAGTTGCTCTAAAATACCCATCTTTTTATTTTGCTTAGTAACACAAGATTCAGAAGGTCTTGCAAAACAAGCAAGCATATGCAAAATAGTTGAATTAGAGAATAATAAAAATAGCACTGTAAAGGCACTATTGAAAGTACAATAGAAATATTAAAAAAGCTTTCTAGTACAGCTGAATAATAATAATTAAAATCAACTTCATGTCAATAAAACTTTAAATACAAAATATAGCATGAAGGCTACACAAAAGAGAAAATCAAGTGTTTGGAATCCAGGCATTGAAATGTGGGACTGCGCAATTGGTTGGGATTTCCCGTTTTTGTTTTTGAGGCCAGGATTTCAGCTGTGATCATGTGCATGAGGAATTTCCAGACCAGACCATGCCCGTCTTCCTTGTTCCAGGACTGTGTGTGGGCCAATGGCCAAAGCAAAACAAAGTGCTTTGGGGCAAAAGCAGAATGGATGTTTCACAGAGATGTTACAAATTATTTACATAAATGAAAGAGAAAAAGGTCTTGATGTTCTTCTTCGATGTAACTGTGGAGGTTTTTGTTTATTATTCATGTAAATACCTAATTGTTTTAAAATCCTTCTAGCATCCTTGACCTCAGTTAATCCTGTAGCAAGGAGTTCCATATGTTAATAGTTGGTTTGAATGAAGAAAAATACTTTCTTTCTTGGTTTAAAATACGTTGTCTTTCTGCTTCAGCGAGAGGAGGAGCTCAGGAGTGTACTTGGTATTTCTTTTTATTATTCCTCTTTCTCTGCTGCATTTCTACCTTGTTTCACCTTATGTTTTTCCTGCTCTAAACCGTGCAGAGCCAATCTGCTCTTTCCTTCTCTTCCTGTGGAAGACTCTCCAGGCTTCTAATATTTATAGTATCTATCCCTGAGCGTTTTGTTTGCTCTGTTTTTTTTTCCTCATTTAGTTTTGATACAAGGTAGGAAGAATGGAAAGCTGTGTTCCAGCATCCTAAGGGGCATCTTAACACTTAATCTGGTTGACGTTGCTCTGTAACAATTTACACATTTTGTGTACTTACTGGAGCTGGAAAGGAGGTTTCTGTCTTCTCTGTAGTGCTCAAGTTCGTACCTCAAGGGCTATAACTGGTTTGGAACCAAGGAAAGTATTTGACTGACTGACGTAATTCCTTCACCTGTACACTCCCATGTGTCAACAGCAATTTTATTCTAATATTGTGCTTGTCATTTATTGACCAGTTTTAACTTTTCTTAGAGTCTTCTCTATTTGTAAAGTGAAGAAGGTTGTATTACCTCTTGCGGCACATGTTGCATTAAAAAGGTGGTTCAGATAAAATTTGGAGGTTGATACTATTAACTCCTTTTTATACTGAGTTTGCAGTCTGCTTAGGCACTCCAGAAGGAATCAATGGGTCTTTGTACTTCTTAAATGCCATCTGACTCAGTCATGTTCCAGACTTGGTCTAATGACTTACCTTAACAGACATTTGTGTTGGAAGACCAAAACTCCTTAGTAGCCTGGCGTTTGAGTAACTGACAATGTTTTTCCTTTTTTCCAGGAGTACTATTTTTCTTTTTTTCCATTGGTGAAATAGGGCTCTAAAAAGGAAGAAAATATTAATAAATAGTACTTGTGAAGTTTTCAAGGAGGTACCTTGGCACAGCTAAAATGTTTGGTGCCAGCTCACTGCTGATACATCACCAGAAGTTCAGCTGTGCTTGAAGCTGAAGCAAATGTAGCTCAGGCTATTTTAGATGTGGATTGTTTAATACAATCAGCAGTGCGTCTGCTTAAGGGATCTATGCTAAGATGTTTCCAACAACGGCATCCTTAATGTGCGAGTTTTTGTCGAAGTTATACTTAACACAGGAAGTCTTAATTGATGGAGTGATTAACAAACACCTTCTGTAGTGAAGGATTGGAAACAAGGAAGAGAATTGTAACGTAGCTAATGAAGCATTGAATTTGGACATGCATAGCTTAAAAAACATTAACCCACTGTCCAGTCAGTTTCCTTAGAGGTTGAATTGACTTTCTTGAAATAGGATCGGAAAAAGACAAGAGATTAAGTTGTTTTTTCACCTGTTCCTCACATGCATGTTGAAGAATGAAGACATAGGATAGTCAGGAGAGTTTAAATATCTTCCAAGTGAAATAACAGGAGGTTTCATGTAAAACACTCATACATGTTTGTCATGAAGCCAAGATTAAAGACTAAGCATGAAAAAATGTAACTTGGAGTCTTTGGGGATGTTGTGAAAAGATGACCAATTGCCCCGTATGACTTATAAACCTGGAAGTGTCTTCAAAGCAGTAAGATCCTCAGCCCTGTGAACTTCAGACTAGAAGCAATGATCAAATCGTATGATTTCTTGCTTCTCACAGAATTTAATTCAGTAGTTCATTCAGTAATTGCCGTGTCAAGCCCATAAACATTGACTGTGTGTATTATTTAGAAGCAAAATGCTTGTTTAGAAATGAACCTGCAATCCTAACGTGAATCTCAAAGAATGAAGTCAATTCTCTGTTTTTAGCAAATTCCTAAAACAAACAGCTCTTCCAGCTGCTGGAAGTCAGTCCACAGAGGTGCAAAAAGCAATGCTTCACACCATGGGACTCCTCTAGGCACGAGCCAACCTTTCTCACCAAATACTTCTTCAGTTTAACCGATACCAAATAAAGTCTTGTTGGTGATCAGCAGCCCTGTCCAGTCCCACCTGCTGTGTCTCAGGACAGGGCTGCTCCTCATTTCACGTTTTCTTTTGGCTCTATGCAAAAGCAGTGGCAAGTTGATTTGAAATTGTCTTTCAGAGGAATTAAAACTCGGTGGTGCCAAGCAATGTAATCCATGCAAATGTTTTTGCCACCACTGCTTTTTCAGTTAAACTCCTCAGAACTATAGCAACTCTTAGGCTGTCAGACTGCCTTTCTAATGGAGAGCGGAGAACTAGAAGTTCTCCGCACAGAGTAAAGAGCTTATAAGTCCACAAATATTCTTTTGAAGATGTTTCTCTTATCTTACAAGGGCACGCATCATTTTGAAAACACATTGCTCAGAGACTGGAAGTCTTTCTATTCAGAGCTGATCAAGTTGCCTGTCTTCTGCATTTTAATTCTTTGCCTGTCCATCTCCTTCACACAACGCTGATTCTGAGTGTTCCTTTTCTTCTGGAGGAAGCAGGCTTTGTGAACAGGTTGCAATTCTCTCTTCCAGCTCTTTCTTTGCAACACAAATGTCATTCTCTGACACAACAAAGCCTTACAAACCTCAGATTTCAGCTTTCTGTTGCAGAAACAGAGCAACAAGCCCTTGATACAGCTGGGAAAAGCAATCTTACATCCATGGAAAAGGGCAGCAACATGCATGAGATTGCCAGAGAGGATAGTTGCTAAAAAGACAAATCAGAGTATGATGGATTTTTCTAAGGGACGCACGTTATTCATTTTTTCTATTTAACATTTTCAAGTCTTCAGTGGTTAAGTTCAGTCTTTCTTTCTTTCTTTCTTTTTTAAACTGCTTTAGCCTGTTTAAAATGAGTTATTGCTGTAATCCACTCTTCATTTGAGTACACGATGTCCTATTTCCCCATGCCAAAGAGAAGGGGCCCCATGTTTCTCTGCTGCCCTGCCTGTTTTGTTCTGCTGGCCAATTCTATGATTTTATGATTCTTCAGTACGAGTTCCTGCCTTTATTTCCTGTGGTGTGCTGAGTATTGTCAGTGCTTAATGACCAGCAATTAATCTTACAGCTGAGACATCTCTCACTCTGATGCCCTCGTGAAGGCTCCGTGCCTTTGTTTGAAGGCTAGAGGCTGCTGATACAATACTGTGTCTTTGTGGAATATTTCTTTTAATGTAGAAGTACAATTCTTTGGAGGTTTTTCAGGCTTCCTAATTATCTTCTGCCAGTCTTTATTGCAGTGATGACTAAAGGCAATGCAACTTCTGAGCGTCTGCTAAGGATTCTGCATGGTAAAAAAATTTTTTCCTGGTAGTGATGCGATTTCTTTCTGCTGAATTATCTTATTAGCAGGCTTTAAAACCTTAGAAAGCTCCACTGGGGTAGATGTCTTCCTTCAGTACTCCAGAGGATATAAAGCAGATGGGAGTGACTGTCAAGGGTGAGAACTAGGGAGTTTGGAGGAGAGTGAGGCTTGAGGCAATTGCATAGATGAGACGTTGGTTTTGGTTATTATAAAGTGACAGCAGAACTGAGCCTTGGATGGGATACGTCTGTGGAGAGAGAGATGTTTGGGGATCAAGTTGGGGCCTTGAACTTGGGGCAAAGGCTCATCTGGTCTGCAGTTATCTCAAGACTCTGCACTTTCTAGGTGAACATACCTTGATATCAAACTGTTACTTGCAGATTCAGAGGTCCCACTGGCATGTGCTGCTCTAGATTCTGAAATCTCACTGCGGTTAACCTGCCATCAGTCTGGCTGTGGGGTCACAGGCAACACTGGAATACCAGATGGTACCAGTCCACAGTGCAAATCGTGGTGTTTGTACAGTTCACAGACCCCTAAAGGCAATCTGGATTGTTCTTCAGCTGTGCCCAAAGGGTGGGAAAGAGCCACGACCAATTATTACTGGAACATACAACACATGAAGCCACTCAGAAACACGAAAAAATAATAATTTATTTTCCTACCCAGTCAGATACCTCTGTAAAGAACTAATACAATGATCATCTCTGCACTGTTACAAATTGAGTGCAGAATTGAGCTTCCACCTAAGCAAGCAGGCTCCTTCCTTACTAGAGTGTGTTAAATATTTTTTAACAAGATGTGATTGAAGCCAGCAACTGTTGGAGCACTGACCAGCAAGCATGCTGTGTCTGGCTGAGATCCTCCTTAGGCAGACACCTCATGCATTGCCCTCACCTGAGTGTAGCCCCTAAGGAAAGGCTGCATGCCTTCTGACCTTTGCTAGCTGGTTGCTTCTGTTACTCACCACCTGCATGGCCACGCATCTGCTCCCTGCAGTCCCACAGGGCAGCTTCTATTAGTCCATCTAATTACCAATGCAGTCTGAAGTTCAGCATCTCTCTGGGAGTGGCAGAAGTGCTCTTCTGGGGTGTGTTTGCCTTCCTGTGCTTGTTCTTTGTCACAAGACCTAAAGATACATTCCTGTCCAATTGGTTTTGAATTTTCACTGCAACTTGCTAGGATATAACATGGGAAAATAAAACCCATCTGCGTTCTGCAGAGCAGCACTGGGCAGAGAACCCCAGCACCCTGAAGACCGAACAGATCCCCAAATGCAGAGCAGTGCAGACCCATCTGCGTGGCACTATGGACTGGGCTGGCACATGGGAGGGTGACATGTTCTTATGCATAGCCCATGGGGGTGCATTGCCCATTTCACACATGCAGTTCTTTAAATCACACTCCACAAACAGGGCAGGTTTTTAAAAAATCAATAGGAAAATGTCTGTTGTGTTAACATCTTGAGCTTATGCTTCTGCCAGCACGAGGTTGCCTCATTTTTCACATTTGCAGAGCCTTTGTCCAGCTGCCATCTTATCTAACTATCCCCTCTGTTTTAGGACATTCATGTGCATTATTAATGGTCATTAATTCTGTTTAACTCTTTCTGTATTATTAATCCCAGAATACCAGTACAGCTTTTCCCTAGGCAAGACTTCAGCAGTACCTTTTCATTTTGAGGTATGAGAGACAAGGTTCTTAAACCATCTAAAAAATCCCATTTTAGTCCTTTCCTAAGGAGTTTCAGAAAACACCTGAATTGTGTTGTTTTCAATTTGTTGAAGGATCTTGAGCCTTTTAAAGTGCAGATTTATAGCTTAGTTGACATTTTTAACCCTCTCTCAGCACCATTGATTTCCTTCCCCTTCTGTGTCTTTAGTGCATTAGTTTGCATTTTGTTTTGTTCTCCTCTGCTTGGGTTTCTTGTCTTCCCCAGTCCTGAATATTATTTTCTAGCCACCTCAATTTGCTGTCTTATTAATGTATCATTCATTCTCTCTCTCCCCCAGATGATTAATAAAGAGATTATATAAGACTTGTGTGGTACTGCTGCTCCCTCCAGTATTCCTCCAGACAGCTCTTTCAGCTTCACACTTTGATGTTTGGCTGTGGTTTGCTGTTATTTTTGTAGTTAGCCTTCCATCTAGGCTGGTTTAAATGGACTTCTAAGTAAAGTTTTGTAGGAATGCAGCGTCAGATCTCTTAGTAAGATCTCAAATTATGTCTGTGCCAAACATGGAAGAATTTGTCAGTTTTAATAATGCAGGGAAATATACAGTTTACCCGCTGCCAATTCAATATTTTGAACACTTTAGATTGTCCTTTAGAAAACCCTTACATAAGTTTACAGCAGCAAACTAAAGTCTGTGATTTGGGCCCTATGAATGGTATGGTTTCAAGTATTGGTGCAATGTGTGGTGTGTGCTGTGAATTGACTTGGGCGATGACATTTGCGTTGTGAAACCTTGGGAAATTTAGTCTTTCTTCACATAGATAAAAATGAGTCATTTTTGATTGGGGAGTCTTTTTTTTTTTTTTTTTTTCAGTGCTCTTTGAATTCTTGTACTGTAGGAAAGTATAAACTCATATTTTGGAGACTATTTATACGGGAATGGAAAACCAGTGGTGATATCTCACATGCGTTGCACTTTGAACTGTACTAGCCTTGAACTCTGCTCTGGCAACTTTGCCATTGATTTTATTTTGACAAAACTTTGACCTGATGGCTGTTTGGTGACATTCTGTCCCCTGTGATGTGGCACAGCTCATGTGTACCACAGCCTCACTTGTGTTCCCCTGTGCCATGAGACATGCATCCTTTTCCTCTAGGTCCTGGTCTTATTGATGGAGAAATAAGTCTGGTAATGACCACAGAGCATTTTCCACTCTTTGTTGTCTCCAATGGCCATAGAGAATTTTCTTGGTGTGGCCAATGGCCATAGAGCATCTTTCATTCCTTGGTGTCACCGATGTGTCTGGATATGAGGGACCATCCCCTGGCATATGGAGACTCATGCCCTTGCCTGGAACTGAAGAAAAGTTCTTGCTCTCCAGAAATCCCTTGTGGATGGTAGCTTGGTAAAGAAATTGGAGTGGATGGCTCGTTGTGAAGAAGGAGATCATGAAGTAATTGATTCATGCAGCCTTCAGGTGGTTTGGCTAACCTCCTTCCCTGTGCAAGAGGGGAACAGGATAAGAACAGCTCTGTGATCCGTTCCTTCCTCCACAGGCTTGGTGCCACTGGGTGATACAACGGGATAAGGCTGGTGGCAGCTGAGACAGATGTTTGCTGCACCCAGCTCAGCTCGTTTTAGGGCAGGGATGTGATAAATTTGAGGCTAAGCCTGGCTGTTTTTCTTCTTACAGAGGAGGTCATGCTGGCTGAGGAAGACAAGAATGCGGAAGAAAAGTCTCCTCTGGACGGTAGGTCGTTTTGCTGTGTGATTTTCCTCCCACAACACAAGAGGTTCACCTGCTGTACGCTGACATGGCTTTCTGCTGCAACCAGGAGGGTGTGAGGAACACGCTCGTGCATGCACTTGGAATAAGTCGGGCTAAAGAGTCCCTTTTCCCGTACCAGGCCTTTCTGAGGTTACAGGTGGATGATGAGCAGTTATGTGACACCACTCTGGGATGGGGATCTGCCCTTGGGGTCAGTTGGTCCCTGAGCTGCCTGGGGGCCCGCAGTGTGGTGGGGGCACCAGCCCCGAGCAGAGGCGGCTGTGCCTGGGGTTAGGCTGCAGGGCAGGTGCCAGAAGAGAGAAACGCATTGACCGAGAGAAGGCAGGGCTCTGAACCAAGGTTTCCAATGGATTTGACAAAGAGACTAAGACCCCTGTTACTTGTAAGCAGTAAGACATAACAGGGTGTGGTGATCCTACCTTCCGACGTGCGGCCCTAGCGTGTCAGGCTGGCTGGAGCTTTGGACACAGTGCAGCGAGGACGCGGGACTGCTCTCCCCATGCCTCGAGACCGATGAGCTCTTAGGATGCGACAGTCAAAGTTCAGTTAAAGATTCTTCCCTCTCCCTTTTCTGACCATCTTTCGTCCTCCCATGTCTCCTCCTTTCCCCTCCCCTCCCTTTTTCCCCCCTCTTTTTTTTTCTCCTCCCATTCACTGTCAGGGAGGGCCGCCTCGGAAGGGCCGATTCAACAAGGCACGGCACCGGCAGAGACTAGCAGCGGCAGCAGCTACAACAGTGAGTGGATTGCAAATCATCAGGGGCTCAGGTGGCACAAGCGGGGCAGCGCGTCCCCCTCGCCCCGAGCGCCCAGGTCACCAGCGACGCTTCCCACCTGCTTTGGTTCCTTGCTCCGAGCTCGGTGGCTCCCGGGCAGCCCGCACCCGGCGCTGGCTTGGCTGCGTGACCTGCGCTCGGGAGGACCCGGGGCTGGAAGGAGGTCAGGGCTGAGGTGCACTTGGCAAATCTTTGTGGGTGCATGTGTGTATGTGTGTGTGTGGAGGTATGTGGATGTAGCCAGGGCTTCTGGTCTCGAGCTGCAACGAGCGTCTGGAAGAGCTAAAGAGTTGAGTGCTGTAAGCAAATTAGAGGTGGGTGCAGGCCATAGAATAAAGAGGTACACTAAGGCTCCATCCATACCGGTAAGCTGAAGGCACCTGGTGATGTTCCCAGCCTTGAAGGCAGCTGGTATGGAGCAGCCCACATCTCTGCTAGTAAGTGGTCTCAGCCTCCAACACAAGGGAACGTTGCATCCAAAGTGCCTGTAGACATGGCACACCCTAATTGCTAAATTTAGGAGCTTTTTGGGGGGAGAAGGTAAAGCAGAAGGTGCTCATTTCATGCAAAGCAGTGTGTAGAACTTTACTCCCAGGGCTGGTTATGTTCCACTGCTGGAAACAGCCTTGGACGTGCTGGAGTTTACTGGGGCAGATTCAGCCTGGAGGACCCTGAGGCTGATGGTGCTGAGACTGAGGATCCAGCCCTGCTGCTGGGTGGGGAAGGAAAGAACAGAAGAGGTTATCTGCAAAAATTACATCCAGGACACGAGTGGAAAGCATCCTCTCTTCTTTGAGCCTCTGAACTCAGGAGATGCTTGGGGGGCTCCACGAGCACTGACCCCTGCCTTAGCTGTGGAGAAAGGAGTCCAGCTGTAAGGCAGGGAACTTGCTGTAGGGCGTGGGTGTCCTCTCGCACGAACCCACACCCACGTCAGTTGCTGCAGAGTGCGTGGGCTTGCTGTGTGTGCCTCCTGACCAGTCTGTATCACCACACCGTGGGGTGTCTTACTGCTGATAGCAAGCGGTGCTTAGTTACTGTATGTCTTGTAGCTGTGACAAAACCGTGTCAACGTATTTTGTTCTGCTAGTTCTCAAGGTTTGCAGGTAGGTGGTCGCGTGCCCAGTGTCCTGCGTTTCCCTGCGTGAGCAGTGCAGACCTCTCCAGCCTCAGGCTGCGACTCTCCTTCCTTCTCTTGTAAAACGATGCAGCGATGTTTATCCTCCCTACAAAAGATGCCGTTGAACAAAGTGTGTTCTCAAAGAGCTAGGACATCCCCAGGGGGAAGGGATTGTGCAGTGGGTGCTATTCAGAGTGCGTGCACTGATTTGTAGCACTTGCTTTCACCGTAGCGTTTCTGCTGCTTAAGGCATCGCTCTGCGGTAAACTGTGTGTGAGCCCTGCAGATGCTAACTCCTTAATGGTGCCCACTATAAACAGCATTAACGTTTTTAATGGACGGAAACACTCATCTCATAACCCACGGGGGCTCAGAGAGGTTCAGTGACCCTGCCCAGCTTTTCTGCTGTGCTAAAAGGCCCAGCAGTGCTCCCCCGCCCTCCTGCTCCTGCTGTGGGGTGAGGTGTGCAGAGCTGTGCCTGGCAAACCTTCAGGATCTGGAAGGTTAAATAAAGATCCACCCTGGCGTTGAGGCATGCAGAGGCCCTGCAAGGCTGTAGGTTGACCGATTTGCTGCAGCTTGCCCTTGAGTGAGAGCTTTGGGCTGGCATTGGGCAGTAAATGCTGACCCTGGAGACAGAGAAGGGAGGGGGAGAGAGGATCCACTCTGAAAGCTCATGGGTCGTTTTCTCTTTAATTTGTGCACAGTGTTGAAAAGAGCTGCAATAAAGAAGAGCAAAAACGACCTGATTCATGCTGAAGAAGGTGAGGACCATTTCACAGACATTTGCTCCGTTGGTGAGTACTGGCTTCGCATTGCCCCAGGTTTAGCTCTTCAACTAAACACATTCATGTCCTGTTTCCTCCGAGCGGCTCCTTTGCTCCAGAGGGAGAATTATCACCGCTCCTACAGCAGCACTCAACTTACCAAAGCCAAAGGCACCGTGGCTTCACCCACTCCCCCCGCTGCCCTGCTCGGCTATCGCTTGCTGCACCCTCCAACTGAGCTCTGCCAAAATGCCCAGAGAAGCTGCGCTGCGCTGGGCACCCCGTGATGCTGCTTGCAATGCACTCATCTATGCTAGTGACACCCAAACATGTCCACTGCTCCTGCTGAGCCTCATCTGTGGTGGGGAGAAGAGGAGGTGGACAGACATTGAGTCACATCTGACCCTACAGCACTGTGTATGGTTCAGAAGCCTTTGCCAAGAGAATGGGCACTGGGAAATGCTGACCAGTGGCCCTAATTCCCTCGTTTTTGCCTTAGAAGGGGTTCTCATTGAGTTTGCTGTATTTCTAAAGCCAGATATGGAGAAGATACACAAGCGTATGCGTGTGATTGCCCACACACCTCCAGTGCTGAGTGTGGCACCCTGCAGTCTGCCATCACTGCTGCAGATCTGCTGTCTTCAGCTCCGGAGAGTGTGTGTCAGGCTGTGGTGATGCTGCTTGCCTTGCAGTTACTGGGGAGCCAGGGCCCTCCCGAGGCACTGCTGGGGGGGAGATTCAGGGGAGGCCCCCAGCACCCCAGCCAAGGGCAGCTCTGTGGGCATCAGCAGAAAACCTTTCAGCCGTGGCTTTTCCTTGCTGGCTGGAGAGACACCTCCCTGCCTGCTTTGGAGTTAGTTATTCTGCTTACTTCTGTCTCTGTTGTTTGAGTTGGTATTTAGTTTCGCTGCTGAAGCAGCAGATGTTCTCATTATCTTCCAAAGAAATATCTTGGCACCCCAGCTACCACGAAGCAGCAAATCCTGGATGCATAAGGGTAGCAGCACGAACTGTACACTTGAGAGTATGGGTCCATGTATGCCTGCAAGCATGAGTGCTTCAAATGCTCTTTGGAAATTTGGCATTAACCTTTTAAAAGATTACAGGCTGCTGCTGGATTTTTTTTCCCCTTTAAATGAAGACCTGCTTACAGCAAATGAGCATTGCTCTGCGTGTTCCTGACACCAGCATCCTCTGCTGAACTGTCACAGGCTGCAGGTTTTGTGGCTAAACTGCTGACACTCCTATGAGAGAGATGTGCTGCAGGAAGGCAAAACTGCAGCAGCTGTGTGTGGTTTTGTTCTGTTTTATTTCTGAGCTGCTCGGATCCCTGCATGGATAACAAGCAATGGTCATTTCTGGAGCATTTGTTTATGGCTGCAGCAATTATGAGATCTTTGCACTCACGTCCAAGTCCCTCCAGGCTCTGGGCACCCATGCCACGCAAACAGATCTTTCAGTTCAGCGTTTCAGGTGGCAACGGATGACGGAGCATCTGGGCTCATGGATAATCTGATGCAGAGCTGGGAGCTGTCTCGGGAGCATATGGCAGGGAAAATAACAGCAGTGCTTTCCACCTTCTGCGAGTGGTTCATCCACTGGGGAAAAGTGTTTTTGATTTTGATTCATGGAACAAGTCAAAAAAAGAAGAAATGGATAGAGCAGACACTTCGGCAGGCTCTTGAAAAGACTGAAACTGCGTAACAAACAATCAGATCATCTGGGTGATTACGCATAAAGAATATGTTTTTGAGAAAAGGTTTTTTTTGAATGGCTTCCTCGTGCTATCATGTCTTGCTGATGGGAGCATAAGGACTGTGGAAGAACTAACAACGCAATTACTGAGCACAAAGAGAAGATGCAGACCAGAGGGGCAGAGACGCTGACAGGTCTCTTGCTGGCTGTTGACTGAATACGTTGCACTTTAATTCGAGCACAAGTACCTCAATGAGCCTTATAATTGCATTATAAAGCTCAATAGTGGTAAACACTTCCCAGTGTGTTCTCTGGAGTTATTCTTAAGATTTATTCTTTTCTTTTCTCCTGACTCTCTGACTTCTTGTCTGCACTAACCAGTCAATGCTGGCTCCTTTTGGCTCCTCACCCTCTGTGCTGTGCTAGGAACAGGATGCAGTCCTGAGTTTCAGACAGTGAAATCTAGAAAAGAGGATGTCAGGTTTAAGTCAATTTAAATGCAGAATGTGGCCTGCTGTTCTCCGCTGGAAGGTCAGCAGAGCCAGCAGAGAGGGAATGAAAGGGCAGCAGGCTGCTTCTGTCTGGGAGCAAGGGCTGGCTTGGATTTCTGAGAGGCCTTTACCTCCTAAACCGTGCTACAACACAGCTGTAACCTACATCTTAACCTGAAGTTTAATTTATTGCCTTAAAGCAATAGATGAGCACTACTGCTATTATTTTTTAAACCCCCAAAGGAAAGATTATCAAGCTATCAGAACAACAGCACGCTGAGCTTTCCAGCAAGGAGTTTGTTCAAGTCCTGGCCAGGGGCAGCCCTGCAGTTGGCACCTTGGTGGACGGCCAGAAATGTGAGAAGAAGCAGGGAGCTTGCTGCCTGCTGGGGAGGTGGTGCAGCACGCTCCTGGAGAGCACGCTGCTGGCACAGCTGGATGCTCCAGCTCTTCTGTGGCTGCGGTGTCTGGGGTCACTGCAGGATGAAACAGGATGAGATTCTCACCCCTTCCATGCTTGGAAGTGTTGAAATGCAAACGAGCACTCTCAAAACGTTTGGCTGCCACAGCCAGAACTCTTTGTTCATGTAACTCAGCCATCTCCACGGACAGCCCGTGTGAGTCACCTGCTGTCACGGTGCTTGGTCCAAGCAGGACAGTGCGTGTCCTGGCCAGCCCTCCCCGCTGGGAGGCAACAGCTGATGATGGTGAAAGGAAATAGCATGCTGTCTTGCCTTGAAATGAAGTTCTCTGGCAGTCAGAGGGGTGCCAGCACAGCGTGAAGCAGGTAGTGGACAGCCTGTGGCCATCAGGATTTGCCCTGCTTGCAGCAGTGTCTGTAGCTGTTGCAGGGATGCAGGTGCTGAATGCTCCTGCCTCAGCACTGACCGGGGATGGCCTTTCCATCACTCGTTTCAACAGTGCTTCCACCTCGGGGGGGAGAGCTCACATTAGGAAACATTGCTTCTGTCATCTTCCTATTATTGAAACATTTGATTCTCTTCCAGAATTTCAGACCAGGCTTGAAATGTAGCTGGTATAGCCAGAATTGATGCAAATGAATAGCTGTGCCCAAGGCATGGTGCACAGAGGCAGATTAAGTCCTCTGCTGTGGAGACACATGAATTCAGAGCAAAATAAGGAGACTTCACTCTGGTAGTGAGGGCTGGAGCTCTGTCTGGTGCTCGGAGCAGGGGATGTCGGGTCTTGCTGCCAGCTGCACAGCTCCAAGGGGCTGTGCTCCATGAGCAACCACCACCATGCCCAGTGCTTTCTGTTACTGCAGCCAGTTGGGATCCCAAAGGTTATGAGTTAAACTGGGGCATTCAGGGATAGCTTCAGGGGGTTGGGAGCGCAGTTCCTGCTGCTGATGGAGCTGGGCATGAGTCCATGAAGTTCTAAAATCCCAGTCTTCATCCCTTGCAAAGTCATTGCTAGTGAGATGTCCTTGCTCAGCCCATTCGCAGTGTGCCCAGCTTTGTGCTCAGCCTGGTGCTTGGGTCCGTGTGCCCGTGAGCATCCTCTGGCCTTTCTCCTGCCAGGACGTGCCGTGGTGACTCTTATTTCTGTGCCCCACTTCCCAGGGTCTCCTTTTGCCCGTGCCAGTTTGAAGAGCGGGAAGAACGAGAGCTCGTCCTACTTCAGGAGGAAAGAGAAAATGTTCCGCTTCTTCATCCGGCGCATGGTGAAAGCTCAGAGCTTCTACTGGATCGTGCTCTGCGTGGTCGCCCTCAACACGCTCTGTGTCGCCATGGTGCACTACGACCAGCCGGAGAAGCTCACCACCGCGCTGTGTGAGTACCAGGGGCTTCCCTGCACGTGTCCTCGGGGGACGTCCTGTGTGTTGGCTGCTCACAGCACTGCTGCCGCTCCTCGTGAGCTCTGCTTGTAGCTTCCTAGGCCATGAGTGCAGTGATGAAGTACTGTGGTATCTCAAGGGTCATCGAGTCATAGAATCATAGAATGGTTCAGGTTGGAAGGGACCTTAGAGATCATCTTGGTCCAACCCCCCTGTCATGGGCAAGGACACCTCCCACCAGACCAGGCTGCCCAAAGCCCCATCCAGCCTGGCCTTGAGCACTGCCAGGGAGGGGGCGCCCACAGCTTCTCTGGGCAACCTGTTCCAGTGTCTCACCACCTTCACAGGGAAGAATTTCCTCCTTATATCTAGTCTCAGTCTACCCTCTTTCAGTTTATAACCGTTACCCCTTGTCCTGGCATTATCTATCCTTGCAAAAAGCCCCTCCCCAGCTTTCCTGTAGTCCCCTTCAGGTCCTGGAAGGCTGCTCTCAGGCCCCCCCACATCCTTCTCTTCTCCAGGCTGAAGAGACCTAACTCTCTCAGCCTGTCCTCATAGGGGAGGTGCTCCAACCCTCTGAGCATCTTGGTGGCCTCCTCTGGACCCGCTCCAACAGCTCCACATCCTTCTTGTGTTGGGGGCCCCAGAACTGGACACAATGCTCCAGGTGAGGTCTCACGAGAGCAGAGTAGAGGCGTAGGATCACCTCCCTCGACCTGCTGGTCACGCTTCTCCTGATGCAGCCCAGGATCCATCATATGATTTAGATATGAGTCATATGATTTAGAAAAATGCTGCATCAGTAGTTTCATCTCACAGTTTGAGATGATATGAGAATGTGATCTTAAACCTCATCTGAAACTTCACATTCAACCACGTGTTGATCTGGTGATGCCATGGGATGACAGACCCACAGCTGTGTCAGTGCTGGTGTCGCTGGGACGGCTGCACGTGCTGTGAGCAGGGCTACTTGGGAGGAAAAACTCTGCATGCCTTTACAGAATCACATGCTAATTTATTGCAGTTTTAGCAATTTTTTTACATTCTTTAAAGGGTCACAACTTTACAGAAGATCTTCTTATAATTGGATAAAGGTCATGATGCTCTTCCATGAAAGTACATGGGGCAGTGATAGAAACAATACCATACAGTGGATTGTATTATACTTGTGAAAAAGCTTTGTTTTAGCTTGTTTCCTGTGGTCCCCTGTCAGTTTAGGCTGCAGATAGTCTATCGGTGCTTTTGAAGATATGATTCATTATTTTTTTAATTGCGTGTTTTTCTGTCCTATGATAAAAAGTCAAAGGATGCAGCTTTCTGCAGCTAGAGCCTTTACGCTTCACAGTGTTACACTGAGGTTGCAGACATCTTCATGAAGCCTTTTGTTAAAAAAATGTGGACTGTGATGGACAGGGGCTTTATTTTAATGAAGGTTGTAGGTTATAACTACTAGAACTGGAAAATTTGAATGAGTGAATAAGGTAAGAATGTGATAACACTGAAAGTGGGACTCCACAAGTTTCTCCTTTGGAAGGCAAGGGGTGGAAGGTTTGCTTCTGGGAGACAGAGCTATAGCATTGCCCACTTCTGAATCCATAAAACAGCCAGAAACAAACCTTTTGTACAGTGCTTGATGTTCAGATGTGGCAGGTTTAGAACTCAAGTAAAACTTCTGAAGCAAGAAAAAAAGAATTCTAAGGTAAAAATATTTCAGACAGCCTGATTTAATAACTGTGGCTCAGATCATTAAACTTACTTATCTACCTAATTTTCATCGATTTCTATATAAATTACATATTTAAATATTTCTAGACCCAGATCCTCAGGTATTACATTAGTATAAAGAAGCAAACTTTTGAAGTTTTTCTTTTATAGACCTAAAAGGTCAGGAATACTAGCTGCTCTGACTTCAAAAACCACCCTATTAATGTTTGCTGAAATATTTAATACTGCCAGGTAACTGAAGCTATAATGAGATGCATAAGGAAGACAGAAGCTCCTTTCAACTATTTCTCTTGCAAGATTTAGACTGTAAAGACAGACCACACAGAGAACTCAGTCTTGCTTATTCATTTCCCAAATTTAACATTGGAAAGCTAGATTGGCAGAGTCATTAGCAGTTTGAAGCTTAGGATTTCCTCCTGAATTAGGACTAAATGTCTAGAAGAAAATAAAGCTTTAAGTCTTTCAACTTAAAAAAAGAAGAACTCAGATTTCCAAACTCAAGTTTGAGAACGCCTTACGCAGTAGCATTTCTAAGAGGACATTAAGAAAGTTGTGAGCCAGCAACTTCTGCTTAATGCTCATTTAGGAGTTGGAAGGGTTGCTCCTGTTGATTATAATGAAAGATGCATCTCCAGGTGGGAATTGTCTTTGGTACAGTGGCCATTAATTAGGCTCCCAACCAACCTCAGCTGCAGACAAGAAGCAGAGAATGCTGAAACTGTGCCATGCCTGGGATCAGGAACAGGGGTTTGTCCATCTTCCAGGAGCTCTGAAACATCCCTGACATCCAATTTGTGAATTACTTTCAGAAGAATGTGGGCAGCATACTTTCATTTCTTGATGCTAGGATACTGCCTAGCCAAGAACAGGTGATACTATTGAGTTATTCTCGCCGTCACGATGGATGTTATTGTTTTTATAGCATAATCTTTCCTGCTTATCTGAAGTTTATTGATGAATGCAGACAATTTTATGCCTTAAGGTGCATGGGACTGTATGTGGTCTAACTGCTTATTTCATCACGGCTCTCATGGGGAGACTGGACTTGGCTCTTCTCCCTCCTGCACACACTGACCACAGCCATCCTGGATAACCCAGCACCAAACGCACCAAACACCAACCCCACCTGTGGCTTAGCCCTTGAGGAGTGCTCCTTGAAAACACATCTCTGCCCAAGATTTGTTCACAAATCCTTTAGATACAGACAGAACAAGATACTACAAAACCAGGGGATTTTGAACAGCTTCTGGAAATACTTGGCAAAATCCTTTAATTGTGCAAGTGACAGAGTTTAAAAGTGGCTTTAGGGTTAATCCATGAGGGAACTTCCTTGCAGGAGAGCAGGACTTGGCTGGTCTGATGCAGAGGAAGAGGGGAGCAGCCATTGCTCATTAGTCTGTTTCATGGGAGATGCTTCAAAATGGGCTGGAGAGGAATTGTGTGAGCTGTGGCAGAGGGAGAGGAGTGTAGGGAAGTCTGGGAGGATCTGCTAAACCCTGAGACTTTACCCAGGCACCTCTGATTCAATTATACCTGTCCCTCTGGGGGAACGTTTAATTACTATACAAATTAATTTTACTTAAAGAATGGTGGGTTAAAGCCTTGCAGGTCTGCATTGATTTATTTTCCTGGGGTGTTTTCTTTTAACTTTTCTGCTTTTGAGTTGTTCTGATTAGCTTTCTCCACTTGATGTTCCACGTTGCTGTGACTCCTTTGAAAAGGGAACAGTAGGAGCTTGACAAAAGGGCTTGGAATTTATTTAGTCTTATGGACAGAGCTGGCTATTCACCCTGATGAGAAATTTCTGCAATTCTTGAGGTATGGTGAAAAACAGGACACACTTTATGCCCTCGTGGTTATCTCCAAACTAAATTAGAGATCTTCCTTCTCTGTATGGAAGGGACCACACTGCAGTAAGTTTTCTCATACTGCACGTGGATGCATGGCGTGTGCTGCTCCCCAGAGCACGGACCTTCAATTAAATAAGTTCCAGTTCCCTATAGAAGGATGTCTTCCATACACCTGGCCACGATCATCATTCTGGTGCATTTATGTCTTAGTTGAGACAAGCTAAGCCTTAGCTCTTCCAACAAGACATTTCTGACAGAAGAAAACTCTATAGTCTAGCATAGAAAAGAGTCATTTGAGATCTAGTTGCAGACAAGATGCATATTTGTCAGTGAGAATGGCAAAACCAAATCTGTAATGTGGGGACATAGTGGCGATCATAGAATCACAGAATGGCTGGGTTGGAAGTGACTTTAAAGCCCATCCAGTTCCAACCCTGCCATGGGCTGGGTGCCTCCACCAGCTCAGGGCCCAGGGCCCATCCAGCCTGGCCTCGGGCACCTCCAGGGGCACAATGTTTCAAGAGCTTTCCATTCAGAACGGTGCCTTCTAAAATATCTATGTTGTAGCTTGAGCAGGAGTCAGAGGCCTGACAGGAAAGCAGCTGAATGCAGTTCTGTGCCATGCAAGAGGACAGCAGAGGTGGTGGTTGTCTCCCCTGCTCTGCACTTGGATAAAATGATGGAAGAAGGCTGGAAAGGAAGGGATGTGGGACCTGGAGCTCCCTGGCATCCTCAGGATAGGTTTTAGGGACCGTGCTGATGTTTTCAGATCAAAGTTTTCCCTTGGGAGGAGGCAGCTTTCTCGCCAGGCTTCCCTTTGCCTCTGGCTGCCCTCAGTGAAGCAGCTCTCTGGGTTTCTCTGGCTAATGCTGCAGGGATCTTTAGCTTGCTTCTCAATTTGTCTAAAAATGAGATCCATAATGCCTCCTTTCTGATAAATACAATATTTGAAAACAGTATTTTAGACATAATGGCCTGAGAACATCTTCCCAGTGTGCTATGCTATGCTGAGCCATGTGTTTGATGCAATTAGGCTTTTTTGATGATATTGTGTTTGTCTTTGAAGTAGATAGCCAGCTCCCTCTGGATATAAATATGCAGCGTTTGCAGTTGCAAAGAAAAGGCTTTCTGAAACGAGCATATTTATTTATGTCTGCTGAACATCTCACGTCTGCCTTGTCAGAGGAAGAAGTTGTAATTCACCGAGGTTCTCCTCCTGGTTGGTGTAATGCACGAGGAGCAAGAGTAAAGGAAACTGAAGTGGCAGGCTCAACACCTGCTCTTAATGACATCAGGCTTGGATCCAGGGCACAAATTGAATTAATCCATTGGTGATTGACAAAAAAAGAGCCACTATCTATCTAATTCAAAAGTTTGGGGCAAAAAGATACTGGCACGGCCTTTGCCAATAGTACACATTTAAAATTAAATAATAGTATTTATATCAAACTTTTTTACTTAAATTACATTACAAAATGCTTCTGTTTAAGGCAGATTAAATTACTTGTGGGGTCTCAATACCAGGAGGTCCAAACAACCAAATTGCATTTTCAATTAAATGGGCATGGCCGTGTCAGAAGAGATCACGCATCTGATCCGTCAGCTGGAGGAGCTGATTCATTCTGAGTCAATTCCTTGTGCCCAAGGAATTTGGTGTGTTCCTTGCCTCCATCCCCTGTCCTCCCAGTGCTGTGATGTGTGGCACCTGGGGTCTGCTGAAATACAGCCATGGCTGCCTGCTTCGAGCTCTGCTCCAGGTCAGCTGTGAAAGGACAGGATGGGTTCTTCTTGCAAAGGCGACAGAGGGAAGTTGTTTCTTGGATATTTTGAGTTTCCTGTGTTTTTATATCAAATAACGTTTGATTCCATTTTACTTAGGGCATTTGCTGGCTGATTTTCTCCCATAATAATCTCATCTTGCGTGTGTGTGTACAGGATGTGTCAGTCCAACGATGAAACATTGCGCTGGGTGATACCTGTTCTTTTGTTCTTGCTTCTGCTGCATGAGTGACTGAATGTTAATCCTTATTTCCTTCCTCCTTTTTCTCCTTATGAAATGATTGCTGTTATTTTGGCAGAGCACGCTGAGATTCGTTGGTGAAAATTGCAGCTAAAATTCTACCTAGTATTTTCATTATTTTGTATACTATACTGTAAGTATCCAGGGCGTACTTGAAAGGTAATTCTTAAAGTTGAGTCTGGTGGATAAACAGGATAACAAACTCCCTATCAAAGTGAGATACAAAACGCAGGTGAGGGCTGTGCAGTGCTTTCTGTGGGCCTGCTCTGCAGCCTCTCCCCATGATCGAGAGTTTTGCCTGCCAGCAAGGCCACCAGTTTCAAAGCACTGGATTGACATCAGTCCTCGTGACAGGAGGACTTCACATCGAAGTCATTCAAACAAATGCCATCGAACTTGCTGAGCTCTGCTGAGCATGAAACCTAAGATGTGAGTGCTGACTTCCCAGCAAGGGAGCGACTCTACAAACAGCATAAATGCTGCTGCAAGATTTCCCTCTGGGCTAATGAGCAGAGCAGGTGACAGCAGCAGCACAAATCCTTCCTCACCCAGGGAAAATGCATCTGCTTTGCTAGGGGAGCTTTGCCTTCTGTTTGTTCCAAAGTCTGCAGGGTGCAGAATGGAAGTTCAGGATCTGGCTTGGAAGCTACAGTCTGAGCATCTGATTTCCAGGGCCAGCTATTAATAATTAAGGGTTTTAACATTCTTGCTGCTTGCAGTCTTTCTAACTGTGTACAAGGAAATTCAATGCTGTTGAACACGTTGTTTTGTTCTTGTTTAAATTTTGTATTCTTATATCGTTGGTGCCTCATGTCCTGCTTGAGGTTTAGTTCATCTGCTTCCTTTCTTTCACTCTGCCTTTGGACAGCAAGATGTAATGCCAGGGGACCTGGATAATTTCCACTGGGATCCCTTGTGTTGTAAGCACCTTTTTGCTCATGCCAGGAAGGAGAGCAATGCTGGGTGCAGTGGGAAGGAGATTTTCCTAGCAGATTCCATGCTTGAAGGAATGCAGAGGTGCTGCTTCTTCATCTGTCCATGCCATCCCAATGCTCCCTGGGCACTGAGACCCAGGCAATGGAGCCAGCCTGTTGGCAGGAAAAAGGCTGAGAGCTCTGCAGGCCTCAAACTCTGTCATCTTATTCCTCAAATCTGAACGCTTTCCACCTAGCAGTCTCCTTAAATGCCATTGCTCCTGTTTTCAAGGAGGCTATGTTACATGGTGTGATTATCACCCTCACGGTATTCCCTCCCGTACTGCAGAAGTGCCCTGGTATGCTCCCTGTGTTAATGAAAGTGTTCTCATCCAGCTAATGCTTCCTGGATTTCAATTAGCATCATGCCCATGGTATTTCGTGACTTTCTTTGATTTACAATATAAAACCCCTTTTTATTTTTCGATAATTGAAGCTGTATTTTTCAAGCAATTTCACAAGACAAGCAGCAATGGGCGATGAACCTGGGCCAAAAGCACCTAGTATGAATGTGCAAGGCAGGAGCTGAGCAAAAACCACGGTTTGAAAGGAGCCTCGTTCCCTCCCCACGCTCGTTACCTGAAGCCACGTGCTCCAGGTGTACAAAACACCCGGGATTTTGGATTTGCCAGCTGAAATTCTCCTTGTTGCAACTTGTAGCTGTTGCCACCTGCCTGTCAGTGTGTACCTTTGAGAAAAGCTTGACACTGTCTTCTCTTTACAACTCCTGGAATCATAAAACTTGAATTACAGAAGAGGTGTTCCTTGTAGCACCTGCGCTGCTACGGTATCTGAGAAGTTCAGGGCTGCTGTGAGCAATGCAAGTGATCCCTGCCTTCTGAAGTTTGACTCTTCCTGTCATCTTTTCTCTAGAGGGAGAGGTTTGCTCTGTGCTGTTCCGTTTGTTTTGGTAGTGCTGAGGGGATTTCTGCCCTTTTTATATTTGTTTTTTAATATTTCATTGTTTCTGTTGCTCATTGGCTTCCAGATCTAGCTTGCATAAGGTAAAATGCCAAAGGCAATGTTTCAAGTCCTAAGAAATCCAATATGGAAATTGAAAACTCCAGCTATGTTCTTTCTGCCCTTTGTTTCATCATATGTGATAAATATTCCCAGCAAAAGCATCTCAGCCTATTTGCCTGTGTTCCATGAGGCAGAAGGAAACTGAACTTGCTCTTCCAGAATTACACGGCTGTGCAGGCGTAATAAAAATAAACGTGGCTGCGTGCTGACAGTGGGCCCAACACCTCTGAGTCTGAGCTCGCAGCAGCTCTGTTGGGTAAGAAGGTATTTTTATCATGAGAGAATGTTACAAAAGCTTACACCCCACTTCCAAAAATGCCTGCCTCATGTTGGTGTGGAAGTCCCAAAGGTGCATTTGCAAAATTTTATTTGTGCAATTAAATTAGACCCGTGGAAATTTTAGCTCCAGAACTTTTCTTTTAAATTGCTTTACAAAGAGGATGAGAATGTTATTTAACGCTCATACCAACCTCCTCACAGCACACATGAAACATTGCCTGCCCAGTTCCTGAAGTCTGATTGCAGCTCATGTGCATATAGAAATAATTAGGTGAAGCTCTCCTCAGGGCCGTGTTTGCCATTGCAAAGGGATTTCCTTCTGGCAGGAGGAAGTCTGCACTGTGAAAAATTACTGTTATTCCTTGCATGAAGAGATCTGCCCACCGAGGTCTTGTAGACTAATCTAATCTCTTTTCCGGTTCCTAGATTTCGCAGAGTTTGTTTTTCTGGGTCTGTTCCTTACCGAGATGTCTTTGAAGATGTATGGACTGGGGCCAAGAAATTACTTTCATTCTTCCTTCAACTGCTTTGACTTTGGGGTGAGTAGGCTTCGGCTGCACGGTTATTGAATAGCATTGGGCATTGAAAAGTGAGTATGGGAAGCGGTGCCGCAGGGGTGTCTTTCCCAAGGAGTAGTTGTCATATAAATTAGCTGCAGGGAAACACATTAAGCCTTCCCTAGCTATCATTCCTCTTGAAGAAATGTGACAGTCGGGGATTTCATTTCCTCAGTGAGTTACAGGCTGTTCGCAGCATCAGCACCACTAAATGCTCTGATTAATGTGAGATTCTCTCTCCCATTTAAATGAGGTGATTGAAAGACAAAAAAACCCACACATCTTATTGCTCATCTCCCCTATCATCCTCTCAATGGCCTTTACATCAAGATACATAGGCAGCACTTTTCAGACACGAGTGCCCAGAAGCAGAAGTCTGAACACATAATGAGGTGACGGAAAAGCTGCCTCTCACATCCTCCTGTTGCTGAAGTGCAGGCTCTCTCCTTTGTGCCATAACTTCAAAGTCTGAAAAGAAGGGACAGTTTTAGCTCCCTCTTACAAAGAACATTGTGTGCAGAGGTTAATTTATTCATTAAAAGCTGTTAGTCTGTTCTAATGAGGGTTAACTCAGCTTCTTTTTCCTTCAGCATGGGCAGAGCACTGGATCCCAGAGCAGGTCCCAGGCTGTAAGGTTTCTTTAACAAAGCAGGTGTGAAGCTTATGGTGCAGCCATGGGTAAGGGGAGAAGAGTTAAGCTGACCGTACTCACCACCCAGCCCTTCTCTCCAAGGTGGATTCACTCTGTTGTTTCTAGTCCCTATCTGCCAAAATGCTTGGAGAAATTCTTTTTCCCCATGGGGCTAAAATCTCTGCTTCAGCACTGCTCCCCCGAGAGAGGAGCAGGTATTTTTGCCTTTGGTAAGCAACCACTCCTAAGTCCAAGGTTACAGCTAGAGCTACCATGTTCTCTTTTTGGCAGTATCACTGTGAAAGCTCAGAGCTAAACAGACTTTGAGACCAAACCTAAGAGTCATCTTTGTCCAAGGTTGGATCTGGCTGCACCAAGTCCCTCTGTGTGGGACTTCTCTCCCCGGGGAGCCCCATGAAGCTGACAGTGGGTCAGAGCTTTGAAATACACCCTGCAGACTTTTCTGGCTGCTTAGCCCAGTAATGCACAGACTTCCACGGAAGGGAACCAGTGCATAAATAACCTGGATAATGTAAGCTAACTGGGTGTCTGTGTGCTTATAGTTGGTGCCTCACCCAAGAGAGGTTTCCCTCACCTAAAGGCAGCCAGCCCACAGCAAAGTTTAACTGCACTGGGGAGATGTCTTGAAAGGCTGCAAGGAAAAGCGATCATGAGGGGGCTGACACCCAGCTTTGTGTTCTGTGCATGCATGAAGACCCCAGCTTGTGGAAGCTGAGTCATAGCCATCTGGTGGCCCAGCAATATTGTCTAATTAGTGCTTTAAGGTGTCATTGCCGTGTTTGCAGTGTATGGTGACAGATGCGAGGCTGATGTCCTTTGATGATGGGCGAGGTGGGCTCTGAGGTGCAGCACAGCCAGTGTGCTGTGCTGTTTCCTGGATCCTTGCATCCAGAGTGCTCCTTGCTCCAAGATGACCTTGTACCTGCTGATCGAGCTTGGGTGATGTAGGAGCTTTGCATTGATAGGAAATAAATCCACCACATCTCTTTGCTTCCTGCAACGCTATGGTGAGTGCAGCACAAGCAATAAGCTTTGCAGAGTGTTTCTCAGGAGGTAAAGCTGTTGATATGCTCCTAATTCTCCATCCTCTAGAGAACCCACTGGGATGCTACTTCTGTCTGTGTTTCTTTCTCCTCACCCACCTTCCAGCCCCCAGAACTAATTCCGCTCCTGCACCCCCACTGGAACATCACATGGATCTGAAGCCAGTTTAGTCTGACAAACCACCAAGATAAAGCAGTTCAAAAGCAAAAAGAGAAACAACTAAACAGAGCAACAGCAGTCTTGGGAGAAACAGTCCAGCAGGGTCTCATGTGCAACCACTCCCAAGAGGCCATGCTGGGATGCCAGGAAAGTTAATTATCAGTGTAATATGGGGATTGTCTAAGGAAAGGCTTGTGCTGATTCATGAGGGATTCCTGAGAGTGGTTGTGGCTCTGGGAGAGAAATCTCAGTTCCTTCTTTCTGTAATGGGAGAGACTGGCTGAGCAACTGTTGTAGGTTTCCCGTTTTCCACTACGTTTCCTTGAAGCTCAGGGTACAACGTTTCTTGCAGAGCAGCTGCAAGCCCTGCTGTGTTTTTCAAAAGACAGCCAGGTTTCTGCTCGTGGAAATGGTTTGCAAGCTGCTGAGTGTCATGGCACAGCTCTGCGTGCCGGTACCGCTGCCTTGCAGAGAGGAACCAGCTGCTCCCTGGGGGCTGCATCATGATGGAGTGTTCATGGTGGGCTCCAGGCAACTGGGACCACGGTTTGTGTGAGTCCTGAGATGCTGGGTTAGTGTAAATAATGATAGGGATTGGCAGCAGAATGCCCATCCCCTCTCATTAACCGTGCAGTAACCTGTGCTGATATCGTTGCCCTTTCCAATTGTGCTTAACCCATTCTTATTTTGTCCTCTTCGTAGTAGAGGATTTCGGAGAAAATTTATTTATCTCTTGAGGTTAATGCTCTGTCAACCTTCAAGCTAACAAGCAAAAATTAAAAACAAAGCAAAAACCCTTGACTGGAGACAATTTATTTTCAATAACCCGAGGCTGAGGACCTGGCAGACAATTGGTTGAGCACACAAGAGACTCTGTAGGATCTCTTCATAGCTATTATCTTAATCACTCTGCTAAAGACTCAGCTGCCAGAAGTTTCTGGGGATTCAGCGTGGAGCTAACACGTGGCTGTTCTGCAGTGCTGCGGGTGAGGCCGTGGTGCTTTTCTGATGAGATGAGGAGGATGAGGCCATGCTCTGCATCTCTGGGGGCTGCCTGGACTGGCCACATAGGGTGGGCTGATGAAGTAGCTGCACAAGGAGCCTTTATAGTGAGACAGTACAGGGGAAAAAAGCTTGGTGTCCTTCAAAAAAGGCTATTTTGAGGTAATTCACTTGCTAGAGAAGAACAAGTTCCCATCTGTTCCTATCCTACTCTAAATATTGCCCTTTTCTAGATTGGACTGCAGAAAGAACCAGGCTTTTGTACTGTTGTTGTTGGCCAATTCATGGTTTTGCAAAATTACACTGAAACGTTCGTAAGAAAACCATCATAGTCCAACCTTTGACTCTTCTTTAGCCCTCAGCCTCCCTAGCAGCACCACAGAGAACTAAGCAGATGTTTTCCTTCTGTAAAATGATCTCCTCTTCCAGGTCATTGTGGGAAGCATCTTTGAAGTCATCTGGGCTGCGGTGAAGCCTGGTACCTCCTTTGGCATCAGCGTACTGAGAGCTCTTCGGCTGCTGAGGATTTTCAAAGTAACAAAGTAAGTCCCGTTCCCATTTGGCTCATCTTTGACTTTTAGCACCGTGTGAAGGCTGTATCACCAGCCCCACAGAAAGTAGTAGCGTTTTCCTCACTTGTTAACAACAACACAAAAACAACAACAAAAAGCCCACCCTGTAGGAGTCAGCACAAAGGTCTGTTTGTCCTCACATCCTACATTTGCAATGGCCCTGGTGGATGGGGAATGGGAGGAAACTGCAGACACAGAATTGTCCTTCCCCTGGCTGAGTGGTTGGAGTTTCTGGCAGCCAGAAGTTAGGGAGTTCCTGGGATCTCTGAGGGCTCCTAGCAGCCCTTTCAGCAGTCTCACACAGGTTTGTCTGACTCTTTTTCAGCCATTTTGTACCCTTGGCACAGGGCTGTATGGGTGCATCCAGATTTTCTTCGTTTTTTTAAGCTTGCTTAAAACAAGAATCTCAGTAGGTGATTCTTATTTCTTGTGGTAGGAGAAAAAAAGATTCTTATTTACTTTACAAGCTACACCAGCTGCCTGCTGTCCTTATCTGCTGCTGGTCTGCTGATAGTTCTTTACATGCCGGGAGCTGAGCTACGCTGGCTGCTGCTGGATAATAAATCCTGGCGATCAAACCACAGCGTTGACACAACTATGAAGTGCATTGCTGCTGTCTGTGCTCTCTCTGGTCTGGGAATGTCTGAGGTTTCTGTCTGGAGCCTGTGAATGTGAGCACTCACCAGAGTTGGGTTGCCTCAGCTTTCCAGTTATTTTCATGCTTGTGTGATGTGTTAATGTATGCTGCCATTAGCAGCAGCTGCTATGCAACTTGTAAATCCATCAAGAGCAATTTCTACGTGGTTTTAAAATTGTGGTGTGGAGCTTGATGAAGTATCTGGGTGTTTCTGCTGCTGTTTTCCCCTACACCATCACCTGGACTGACATCAGTACCTGGATAAAGCAAAGGTTGTCACACTTGAGCAAAAGTCAGTAGAAGAAACCAGCTATTTTCTGTCTCTTCCAATGCATGGGTTTTGTTATCTCTGGAGGATTTGCTGATTTATAGCTGCTGATCATCATGAAGCTCCAACATTCCTGCATGAGAGTGTGTCATCTGAGGCACTGTGGGAGTTGGGAACATGAAGTTCGGTAAACGTCCAGTAAAAGGTCGGATCTTGCCCCCAAAACATCACTCAGTCTTCCTCTGCTCTAATCCTACTTATGGAAAATGTCATTTTGTAGCAAATTTCTAGCAATTAACTGTCAGCAGTGAGTTTTATGCAGAGCCACTGAGATTGGATGTATCTGATTGCATGTTTAAAAAAATTTGGACATTTTTGAGACTTAAATTATCTTTTTGCCAGTTTTGACTATTCAGGATTTTAGTCAGTACAATAAAGGGATGAAGCCTGAGGTGTAACTTAACAAAGCAAATCGTGAAGCAGGCTGAGAGATCTCCCACTTCTCAGGGCAGTGAGGAAGATTTCCAGCCCACTGCTGCAGAATTTCCCTTGGCCTTATTAAGAGGATTTTCCCCTGGTGAAAAAATCCTGATCCCAAGCAACCTTCTTTCTCCCTCCCCACTCATTTTCCATATCTTTCATAGTAGTTATTTTCTGAGGCTCCCTGCCCATGGATTTAGGTGAAGATGGTGATAGTCCACCCTGATTTGAAGAGTTGGTGTCACAGCTTTTGACTCCTATGGCCCAAATCAGCGTGACTGCTGATGGCAGAGCGATGTGATGCTTAAAAAGCCAAATTGCAGCAGTCCCAAAGGTGACAGCAAGATGTACTGAGAGGAAGCACAGCCTGAGAGGGACCAGAACTCGGAGAGGAAGACAAGGAGTGAACAGCTTAACATGTTTTCCTCTTTGTCACGTTTGAGGTGAATGGGGACTGGTGGCTGCAGAAATGTCCTTACGTCCTGGTGCTCTGTAATCAGGCAGGATTTGGTGCTGAGCTGTTCCAGGATGAGCTGGAGCCACTCCAGGAATTCAGCGTCCAGTGAGGTTAACTGCAAGATGCTGACCTGTTGCTGGTGGCAGATTTTGCCTAAAGGCATTGCACCAAATAGAGGAAAGCCCTTGTGACCAGCAAACCTGTCCTCCTCCTCCAATCTTTTAAAATTGAAGATATTCCCCAAGGAGACCAAAATTTCCCCTAAAACTTGCAGTCACCATCTCATGGACATAACTTCTCCTGGTGTGGGTGCACCAGGAGTGCATGGTCCCAGAGCAACGTGGGGTGGTTTGGTCCTCCCAGCTGCAGCAGGGAGAGGAAGAAGAGGAAAAGGAAGGGAGTTTGGGAAACATTTCTGCCTCAAAAATTCCCAGTATCAAGCTCAAGACCTTTAACATAGGTAATAGCTTTAAATTGCATATTTCACAGTCTGTCCTTACTGTTCTACATGCCTGTGTGCTCAAAAGAAGAGTACCAAAGAGCTCCTTTGTGTAATGGCTCCTTGTGTATCTTCTGATTTGTTTGTTTTCCTGATGTAAGTGCTCCCTGCCTGTTCTCAACAGGGCAATACAGCAAGGAACAGGGCAATACAGCAAGGAACAGGGCAATACAGCAAGGAACAGGGCCGTTTTTATGCTACCCACCTGTGTGCCCAGAGCAACCTTTGGACACTGTGGGATAAAGCAAACACTCACTGCAGCATCTGGCCAGGTGTGGTGTGTGGGTGATCAGCACACAGCCTGAGCCATTCCCTCCTGTCATGTTAGAGTTAATGTCCTGGGTGTGTTTTCACCCTCAGAGGTGGCTGCTTTGGTCTTGGATGCTTCAGCTGCACAGCTCTCTTGCCCTGTGCTGAAGGCATCAGCTGTGTGTGGATGTGTGTTGAGCATTCAGAACTGTTTAGGCATGTGGGGTTTTGAGTCTGCTTGTGACCTGGGCTCGGAGCATTCAGTAATTCGGAAGGACACGTTTCCCAGTGGACATGCTGGTTATTCCTGCTTTATGTCCTACGGAGCCAGGGGTCCACTGCCTCACCTTGATGATATTGACACACGCCTGTTTCTCACACCCTGGTGTCTGTGAAGCTGGATAGGAAACACATGGCAATATATGCAGAAACATTGAAATCTGCACCAGGAAAGGGGCTGCTGAGAAATTGAAGCAAGCACTTTCCCTGCCATCAACTGCTCTGCACTGGTACATGTGCACCAGGGTGACCATCTCAGCCCTTGTGATGCTATGAGAGATTTTCCCACTCAGTGAGCTGTATTTTTCAATCACATAGACCACAAGGGAAGATTAAAGATGCCAATAATCCCTGCAATTATTTTGTTTAATTATTATTTTTAATAAAAGAATAGATCATCTTAACTTCTACACTAAAAGCTCTTCCACCACTAATTGTTTCCTTTGGCTGCTCTGTTCTCCAACGTAGATATTGGAATTCCCTGAGGAACCTCGTGGTCTCCTTGCTGAACTCCATGAAGTCCATCATCAGTTTGCTCTTTCTGCTGTTCCTCTTCATCGTGGTGTTTGCTCTGCTGGGGATGCAGCTCTTCGGAGGACAGTAAGCCCATGAACCATTGTCCTTGTTGGGTAATCAGAGAGCAGCCACCCAGAATACACAAAGGGAGAGGGGCTGCAGGGCTTGGAAGATTGACATCAGGGGTACAGACAGCAATCTTTCTGTCTGGGCTGCTGAGAAGTGCTCCCTGGTTTATAGGAGATGGGTTCCTGTTCTGGTGCTTTCCTGAAGCTGAGCTCCTTTCAGTTAGCAGAATTCATGGTTTCCTCGTGGTTCCTGTGCTTTCCCGTAACCCCCAGGCACAGCCAGGTCTCTGAAACAGGACTGGGGAAGAAGGTGCTGATTCTGCTGTGGTGGGAAAAGCAAAATTTCCCCAGTAGTCAGAATAATAGGTTTTTCTTTTCAGCTGGGCTGTTTTTCTGCTTGAAAGCAGTTTTGTTGAATCAGTTTTTTTTTTTCCCCACTAATGTCAGTTGTTATCAATTTTGCAACAATAAGTATTGCAATATCACCATCTAAACATAAATTTTGAAGGAAAATACTGTGCTTTTTTTTTTTTTTTATCAACTACTATTTTATCTCTATAAATTTTAAATGATATTGCCCTCATAAACAGACAACTTCAATCTTGACTTTTACACTTATGGACTAAAGCTTCTTGGAAAGGCTTGCTCTGCCAAAGTTTTTGACTTTCTGATTGTTTATTTGAATTTAGGCCACAATGAATTTCAAAGCATCAGTTTTCTCTCCAGGATCCAAATTCAGTTTCTGCTACTGGTTCTGTTAGCCAGCTTCTCCGTGATGCCACGTGCTCCATTGCAGTTGTTGGGATGTTGTTTCCAGGTGGAATGGATGTTGGTCACTGCCTCAGATTACAGAGTATTGCAGGACTGCAGGAGAGTTGCTTGTCCCTTACTGCCTTTGTTTTTATTTCTTACTTTCTCCAGATTCAATTTTAAAGACGAAACACCAACCACGAATTTCGATACCTTCCCCGCTGCCATCCTCACAGTATTCCAGGTAATGCCATCCCTTGTCCTGGGTGACCATCAGAAAAGAAATTCTTGGGCATTTCTTCCTGCTTGTGGTGAGCTGAGAGATCTCCAGAAATTTAGGAAAGGGGATTTCCTTCCTTCTCAGTTATTTTGTCCACACTGACCAATTGATGTGTCATTAATGTTCAGTGCTATGGAGCTAAGGGAAGCCAGAAGAAAAATTTTTTTATTAGGTAAAAAAATCTTGATAAAGTAGACATTTCTGTGCTCAAAGATGGTGTGTCCATGTTCTCTTCTTCCTGAGGCCCCTGCCCCAAGCTGTCACTGCAATGGCAGCATTGCAAGTGGCCCACTGCACCAACCCTCCTGCCAGAGCTCACTGACAGCCCGTGTGTGGCCGACCTGCTCCACTTTCTCCCCTGGTTGCTGTGATTTAATGAGGAGAGATGCCTGAGCTGGCTCCAGGCAGTAAGGAAGCAATGCAGCGTTTTGCCCTGTAATAGCTCAAGATAAGATAACGCTGGATAAGAATTACAATCAATGGGGGAGCACATAAAGAGGCATCAGCCTTGGGCAAGTCGGTGTGCTGGCAGGAGGAAGGAGCAGCTCTGGGGGATGCAATGCGCAGATTTAAGAGCCTCATTTTGCAGCTGTTCTCTGCACACTGTTTTTAAACATTTATTTCAGGTGTTTCAGCAGAGAGATGGGGGTGCACAGCCCTGCTCAATGTGCAGGTAATGGGGATGTGGAGGACCTCTCTGCCTTGCTAGGGGTTGTCCTACACAGATTGCTCATGTGAGCTCGAGCTGAGACTTGACCCTTATCCACACTTCCCTAGATCTCAGCAAGGCTTGGATTATGTATTTCACATCCTGCAAGAAGAGAGGAAAAAAATAAGAGAGACTGGGTGAATGACAAATTTTGGATTAAAAGAGAAAAAGAGTCCTAAAAGAAAATGTGTCCCATGGCCTCTGCTTAAGCAGCTTCATATGGGTATTGTTGCTCTCCAGATGTGAAACAGGTTCTGCACTGCTTACCTTGCAGGATATTGCAAATCATGGTAGATTAATATTTGCATAGTATTTTAGTGCTCATCAAAGAAAAGGCTTACAGAAATGTAAAGGTATGGCCACAGAGCTGGAACGGGGCCCGAGTCAGGCTCCGGATATGAGCATCTGGAGATTTCATTGCTATTTTGGTTTGGGACTATAGCTATCTCTTGAAAATACTTCACTGAAATATTTCCTTTCTGTTCCCAAGGTAAACGTCCCTGTAATGTAGTGGATGTGGGATGAGAGAAAACAGTGCTGGTTTTATGGCATTTGTACAGAACAGCAGAGCTATGAATTAAATCCAGCAAAACCACTGGCACTGCATTAACTCAGTGCATCCTCACGGAGGCATTTTGATAAACTCTGCTCCCAGTCCATCCCACTCCCCTGCCTGGATTGCAGATATGGTGTCAATATTTCTTCAGTAGAGGCTTTGGATCCCGCTTGGACAGCCAGCATGCCTGTTTGGTTGCTGCTCCAGTGAGCAGAGTAGCATCATCCAGTGAATGTATTTGATGTCGTGAACAAATGCAATAGAGCCAGATGCACCCTGTCCATCCCTCACCCCTTTGGAGAGGCTTTAAGACAGATATGGATGATCTCCCTATGAGGCAGTCCCTCCCCTGCTGGTTTCTTCCCCCAATCTCAGGTCTGCATAAGGTTGAATGTGGAATTTTAGAATTGTTGAGGTTGGAAAAGGCCTCTGAGATCATTGAGTCCAAGCATGAGTGTGTTTGTGTGGGATTCTGTATTTGCAGAGAGAGTGCTGCTCCATGGGGTGTGCAGCCAGCTGTCTGGAGGGGGATGGAGACCTCTTTGTTCATTGGGAATAGGGAAGAATAATGGAGATGGGAGCCTGTGGGGCACCAACACCTTTGGTATCCCCTGGGGGAGGCAGAGATGGAGAATGGTGGGTTCAGGGCATCAGGGGAATGGTTCCCCACGTGTGCCACTTGGCATGGGCTGAGCCCTGGCTGACAGCCCCCAAATCAGTGCCCCCAGCATCCAAAGAAAACCCCATCTCAGCAGCTGGTGCTACAGCTTGCCTTAGCCCTGTTTGTCTCTGCAGACCCAGGTGGGTCACAGCCCTCTGTCATGGGGCTCCCAGGACACATTGTGCCCACCTGGCAGCTGGCTGAGCCCAGCACTGGGTGCAACTGAGTCCCACTGTCCCTAAATTCCCTTGGAAGAGCATCACACATTTTTGTCCACCTCCTGGCTCTCAAGAAAAGTCTTTGTAAGCTGAATGCCAAACTGTGCGTATGCAGAATACGAACTGTCTCTATATATTCACATATATGAGCGTGACAGATAGAGAGCTACACGTCTCTACTGCAGCAATCATTGAGCTGCAAGTGTTTACAACATCCATAAACACAGAGAATCTATAAAGAAGAAAGACCTCTATTAACCATACATGCTCTGCTCCTGGTGGGCTGCTGCTTGGCTGGTTGCATGCTGCTGGCTGGGAAGAAGCGGAGCCCCAGCGGCTGCTGGAGGTGAGGAGACACAGTGGCAGGGTGCAGCCAGACCTCAGTTCTCGGTGAGCTCTAGGAAGCAGAGCTTGATGCCCTGGTGGCCCTCACTGGCCTGCCTGAGAGATATGACACTAAGTGGTTTTGCATTTATTCAGGTCAGCATCTTGCTTTGAGGACAGCGCGTTGAACTGATGCTGTACTGACTGCCATCAGCTGAGCATCTTCCACCCTTGGTTGCTCATTAGTTCATTAAGATTTCACAGCTGAACCTGAAAGTTGTTTTTATCCCATCATCTGATAGCTCCTCAGCCAAGCCTAAGCGTCAAATGCTGTGCTGCCCTGGACAAAGTGTTCATTAGGCACAGCCAAAAGCAGTTTTGGGCTCAGGGAAAAACAAAATCTTTCAGCTTCAGTACTCCAAAGTCTTCCTTGCTTGCCCCCTTCTGCTCTGCAGTGCTGTCCTTTCCTCTCCTGAAGCAAGCACTTCTCATGGCATCCATAAAAGCAGACTTTATAGACCAGAAAGACCTTTATTAACTTCACGTGCTCTGCTCCTTGAGGGCTGCTGCCTAATTGCTTAAGTCATTCCTGTGGCTGGTGAGTGATGGCACAAATGGGGGAAGGACACCAGGTCAAAGTGTGCATCTCACCAGGGCCTCTGAGGGCATCCTCAGCTCTCTGCAGGCAGCCTGGTGAGTTTAGACCAGTTATCTCTATGCAACAGTTCTGTAGAACATTTTTTTTTCTTAACTATTTCTTTCCATTTTCAAAATAATCTGAGTTTTTGAAGCCCAAGTCCTGCTGGGTGTATGTGCACTCTGTAATTCTTCATATCTGCAGCCCCTGGTCTTGTGCAGCTAATGGAAATGCTCTCACTGATTGCCTTTCCATGAATGTTTGCGTGAACAGCAATCACTTTATGTTTATTTCCAGGAAGAAGAAACAGTTGGGAATTCATGGAGATGATGTGATCACAAGTTTGTGAGCACTGCTTGGTGTGATTGAGCACCAGGGATAAAACCCAGTGACCTGGCTCCTACTCCCTGCTGCAAGCTCCATGGTGCAGGCTGCTCTGGGCTTGCAATGAATTATTTGAGACCAGACATTGCATTTATGAAGCAAGTTTGTCTATGTGCTGTATAGCCTTGTGTCTATGCTTGCTCTTAATGCTGTCATCAGCACCAACCCTGCAGCAAGAAATTTTCTCCCTATCAGCAGATGATGGCTAGTCTGGAATTCATAATTGTTTCTAGCATACTGTATGCACATGGGATTGATTACTTCATCACGCTGTGCTTCGGGGGTTTTTTGCTTTTTCTTCTGCTAAACACAGAGACAGCTTCCTGCTTAGGTATGTGAGCTCTGAATTCCAGTGGGCATGGCTCAGTGTTCCAGATGTAACTGTCATTACACTGGGCAGCAGTGGGCAGATGAAAAGCTGATCTGCTGCTTCTGTGCTGGTGAGGAACAGGGATGGCAGGTGGCTCAGACTGCTGCAAAATTAGCACCTGGAGTGACAAGGCTTATTCAAGGCTTAGGTGCTTCCACTTACTAAGATTGTTTTTGTGTTATTCATGTTTGCTGATCAGCCTGGGGTCAGCACCCCATCCTGCAGCCAGGACAGCTCTGCAGGGCCGGGCTGTGCCCGTGGTCATGCACAAGGACTCCGGAGGAGCAGAGTCCCCTTCAAGCTCCCCTGTCCTATCCTCGTGCACGTTTGGATATTGCTCCTGTTTAGGCTTTCTGGAGATGTGTGGATGTCTGAGTGACTGAGGTTCCTTGCAGCTTTGGGAAGCACAAAGCCTGGCAAAGAACCATGGTGGTGCAAACCTTGCAGGGATTGTGCCAGGGGGTCTGGCACTGGGAGAAATGACCGACTGCAGCAAGGCCGTTTGCAGCCCCGAGGGACTGGGGAGCAGCAGAAGGGGATTTCAAGGGTTTCTCCTGCTGTGAGGGTCAGGGTCAGTGCTTATGGAGTGTGTGCTGGGCAATGGCTGAGCAAACCCTTCCTGTATGAAGTGAGTTGAAATGAGAGGAGATGAAGCACTCAGGGCATGGGAAATTGAAGTCAGAGTTTTCTTTGGTCTCTGGGAAATGAGCTGGACATGGGCCTGTTAAAACTTAGCTCTTCTGCATGACTTAAAAATGGAGATGGGTCAGGAGTTTTGTTGGGAGAGGTGTTGGAATGTGGCTTCTACACGGCAGCCCATGCCAGCTGTGGGAAGCAGGCACGTAACCAAGAGGGAGCAGGAGCTGATGCACTGCTCCTCCCCCAGCAGCACTTCCAAGACCCTCACTTAGCCCATGGCAGAGGAGAGAGCTGCATCCAGCCTGGGGTGAGACCATCCAGGGCTGGGAAGCTGGTGTCCCACACTCTGCCACACCAACGTGCTCATCCACTTCCCCAGCAAAGACCACTCCAGGATTGCATCAAGTTGCCCAGCTCCCCCGGGCTGTACCTTCCTGGCCTTCCCTCTGTGTCATTTTCTTCTCTCTCAAATTTCTCTGTGCAGATCCTGACCGGGGAGGACTGGAACGCGGTGATGTACCACGGCATAGAGTCGCAGGGCGGTGTCCACTCGGGGATGTTCTCCTCCATTTACTTCATCGTCCTGACATTGTTTGGTAACTGTATCCTTGCGTGCTGCCTTGTGTTAGTGGCACAGTGCCATGCATCCTTCCCAGGGTGCCAGAAATACCTGATTTAGTATAGTTCCTCCCCACCCCAACACACACACACACTTTTCAAACCCAGATCTTTGCTATGGGTTTGCTCCTTCCAGCAGCTGGGCTAAGAGCAGTAGGCAAACTGTCCATGTTGGTGTCACATTTCTGATGGCAATGTGAGCATGGTCTTAATTCGTTTTGATTTTCATGGTTGAGATTAAGAATGTCCTATTGTGAGTTAATTTATGTTGTGGGAAAAAGAGTTGAAGTCAAGTCAGAGTAGGCTCTCTGTATCTTGATTATCGTCATGGATAGTTTGCACTAAACTGGGGGGAGAAAGAGTTGAAACTGGTTTGGCATGTAAAGAAGGTTCCAGTCTCTTGGTGCCTTTCTCTATATGACAGCTTAACCAGCAATGCTATTCCAAATGCTTGAAAATGTCTTAATGCTTAAATCATGAGTCTAGCTCTTGAATTTTGGGCTCTGGGAATATTTGGTCATGTTCCAAGACCAGAAACACATTTATGAAGATGCTTTGTTCTGCTTTGTCATGAAAATCTGCTGAGGTCAATGGGAATCTGGGAGCCATTGTCCTCCAGAAGCGTCTCAAGGCGTCTGCTGAAAGTAACAGTCGCATGGAGCAAGGGCTTGATAAAGGCAGGCTGTGTTCCGTACAGAACCAAGCCAAGTGATCCTCAGATCTCATGGCTGGCTGGGACTGGAGAGCTGCAGAGTGCAGAGTTAGTGATGGCTCTCTTCCTGCTTCGTGATGGAGGTGCTGACGGGCTGGTGTGGCTTAGTGTTGCTCATGCTAGCTAGGTGCACGTTTGTTGGTACCAGATGTTCACTGGCTGCAGCAATAAGCTGTGTGGTGTCAAAGATGACCAGGAACATCAGGGACTGTGAGAGAGGGCTCCAGCCCTTTGCCTTGCATGAAATCTCTCCATTGGCACGAGAAGCCATGGCAGGGAACAGCAGAGCAGGCAGTGTGTGAGCTGTGCTCGTCCCAGAGGGCTGCCTGTGGGATTTGTCCCATGAACGCGTGGTGCCGGAGCAGCAGCAGCCGGGACACGTGGGCTGGCTGGTAGCTATGCTCAGACACCCGCCTCAGCGTGCTCCTTCCACAAACACCAGGCATCTGAAAAGTGGGTCAGTGGAGAGCTGGGAGGGAGGGAGAGCTCAGTCCTCAGGGCTTGGCATTTGGAAATGAGATTAAGCTGTAATCAGGCTTGACAGCAAGGCTGAGAGAGAGACTTTTAACCTCAGAGCAGCTAGGATACAGCAGTTTCGGAGAACAGGATATAAATTCCCTTCTTGCCCCTTTGCTTAAAAGAGAGGGCTTCTCCCTTGTCCTTCAGTTCCCTTTAAAAGAGAGCAGGGGATGTTCACAGGGATGCAATAAGGACCTGCTCACCTCTCGTGACTGCCATGAATTTGCTCTGTTCCTCTGCTTGCCGTGGCTGAGGGCTGAGCTGAAGCCATGCCCACCTTGTCCCAAATGCCCTCCTGGCACAGCTCCGTGTGTTGCTGTCCCTCAAGCCAGCTGCTGCAGGCATTGCCATTCCTGGGACATCTCTGGTGCCTTTCCATCCCCTTTGCATGCTGGTGGCACACCTCGAGCACAGCCGGAGCACTCCTCGTGCATTGATCAAGAACAAGTGTGAGGCTTTAATCCTGCACAAAGCTTGCAGATGGGGAAGAGTTTGCTGCTGTCCCTGAGTTTTTGTGAACACAAAGCCCAGAGACACGTTACAAAGCCCAGAGAAGCCCTTTTAGAATGGGGCAAACTGGTCCTACAAGGCTTCTTTCACCACTTTCCAGCAATCGGGGTTTGAAACATGAAACATACAATTTTCTATGGAGATTTGCAGCTCTTGGAGACTCGGCCAAGCTTTTGTCTGAGAGGATCATTTGCTTTCATGGTTTGGAAGGGCTCTTTTGCATCACGTTGGCTCTACTTGCATTTAAGCACCGTGAGAGGGGACAGCAGAGGATGAAGGGTTAAATCCTTTCCTGTGTGTTTACAGTGGGAATTGGAGCCCACAGTGCTGGTGTTTCCAGCAGGCTTTCCCTGAGCTCAGCACTGCCCCTGCGTTCCCTGGTTATGGTTTTGATGCTGAGAGCAGGCAGTCATTTATCTCGGGGGGAAGGCTGAACTGTGCGACTGAGCAGGGACTTAAGTTATTCTTAGCTGTCAAAACATAACCAGAAAGGTCTGAAAATAAAGTTCAGTGTGCCGGAAAATAACAGGCCTGCCTTTTTGTGGAAAGTAAAACAGATGTTAATACCAATGATGCTGCAGTGCTGGGCAAAGTGCAGGTGTGAGCCTGAGGTTCACCTCCCAACAGAGCCCAAGCCCGGCATGCACCAGGAGGGTGCCTGTACAGAGCAGCCCTGCACTGATAATCAGCTTAATTATTGATTAGCTCCATGTAAAATGTCTTTTCTGCTGTAACTTGGGGCTTGAACGTTACGGTCACTCCCTTTTAGGAAGATTTCTCTTCACCTTGCAGAGCTCCCCAAAAAGAAGGTGTAAGAATGTACTATTTTATGCAATGCTTCTTTTCCATTTATCCAACGTGGATTTGCCACCAGCCCTTCCCACACCGAATTCAGACTTTGACTGCACTTTTTTACACAGGTCTTTTCGTTTTTGCTTTCCTGCTGACATTGAAATCAGCCTAAATTCCATCTAAGGCACTTCAGTTGCTCTGCTGGGAGGGATTTTGCTTTCAGTTTTTGAACATCGGCATTTGGTGAGTTCATTTTCAAGGGTTGAAGAGGACTGGGCTGTATCTTCCTGTTAGAGAATCAGTGCTGGTGATTTCACAGGACTTGTTCCTTTTAAACATGAAGAATTCCTTTGCTCTTCAGGCTGATGCTGTAACTGTTCCATTTCAGGAGGAAGCAAGGCAGGGTGCTGCCTTCCCTTTCTTTCAAGGTAGCTCAGTTTCTTCTTTGAATCAGTAAATGTATTTTCAAGGCACACTGAAGGAAAAGATCTAGAAACTTTGTTTTTCCAGGTCGCAACTTTCTTGTGTTGCGTTTCCAGTTGAAGAGAGCCCATGGGGAGCCAGACCTCTGTGTCTTAAATGGCTGAAGGAAAGCGGTGTGATTAGGGTGACAGCAGGGCTGGGCTCATTTTCTAGGAACTTACACCATGTCTGTATTCATTGCTATGCATAAATTGATAAATTGGTGCATCTGTCGAGGGGGAAAAGGTGAAAAGAAAAAAAATCCAAAAATCTGCAGAGAAAAGCCTAAAATGAAAAGTAGCAAATGCCTGGAGCCAGCCATGCTGCCCATGCCTGGCCAACAGCTGCCGTTTGCACTGTGATCCAGCATGGGATGCTCGTGCTCAGCATCTTCTGGCAGCCCTGGAGCTGGAGGTTGGTTGGTGCTTGGGAGTTCCCACGCTCTGCAAAAAGGGTTGAGGGACCTTCTCTGGGGGCAGAAACACTCAATTCCACCAGATTGCATCTGCCTGGAGATGAATCAAAGCAGCCTGATCTGTTAATAAAACCAAAATAATTATGTTTCCAGTGGCTGGTGATGTTACACAACATTTTCAGCATGCATATGTGGGAGGCAGAGGTAGGAAGACAACTTTGTTACTGAGACCTCCGTTCCCCCCAGCTGTGGGCTTGGAAGCATCGCCAGGGTGCAAAGCGCCCGGGGGCAGGAACCTCAGCCCAGCCTGCAAGGACAGCACCCTCAGAGAAAAGGAAATGGAGAAATGGATATCTGCACAAATGAGAAGTTGATTGAGCTCTAATTCCAGTGTGGGAGGGAGATGGTCATTCCAGTTATTGTCTTTCCATTCTCGTTTCTGTCCGCGGGGCTCAGCAGGAGCGAAGTGCTCTGCCCTGTGCTGCTTGCTGCCCTGCTTGAGCGGGGGAAGCAGCAATAGATGGGCATCACATTTCAGAGCTCCTGCTGTCCCCACGGAATCATCTTCACATGATAACAACCTCTATCCTGTGTTACCTGATGTGGAGAAATCCTGATGGATGCTTGGAGAAAACCCAGGAGTCTGTGTCCCATCCCTGCAGGATGCAGACACGTCCTAAAGGATTAAATGCAGCTGCTGCTCCCACTGTCACAGGCAGAGGATCTGGTTTTTATCAGTATTTAGGCTCTGGAGATGCTCATCTCAATGGGAGTGAGAGGCCGGGATGTCTGGTTCTAAAGCCTGTTGGCTGCACAAAGTTTGGTGGAGGCTCCTGGGGGGAAAAGCCAAGAAGCACTGAGCTCTGTGTCCAGGCCAGCTTTGGCCCCTGGGTGCCCTGCAAGGTCTCCTGAAGCCGTGCCAGCATGGCGTGAGGATGCCCAGCCAGAGGGCTGCTGGAGCCCAGGGGCCCTGGCATGGACATCTGGCACTGCTGCCTGTGGCCGATCTGCCAACCCTGGCTCCTCCGCTGGGAGAGGAACCTCAGGTGCCTCCCAGCAGCCCGCTGAGGACTGCAAAGCAGCCAGAGGTGAGCGATCCCAAAATTCTGTTGAAGGTCTGCCAGCACCCGGGGAGCTGCAGGTTGGTTACCTGCCTCCCACTCCTGCAGTCATCTCACTCAGGTTGTGGAGCAGCCGGTCCCAGACTCGTGTTTGGCTCTGATGAGGACGTGACACATGACATGACACAAATGCCATAGCAGTGCATTGTCTTGGGAACTTTCAGAGGTAAATGCATGCGATCAACCTCACTGCCATGCACACCCAGAGCAGCACTCACAGCCTTACACAGCCCTAGGGTGAGTGAGTGTCCTGTCACCAGGCACTGGATGAGAGCAAATTGTGTTTGCTTCTTGGGCACTGGTTGAGGCTTGGGTTTGATTTGTTTTCTCTTGTATTGTGTGCAAAGGTGTCTGATTTACAACGGCTTTGTGGCTGTTTTGCAGACACATCAGTGGAATAGCAACAATAAAACATGTGAAGGGCCAAGTAATAGCTGAAATCATTAAGAGGAAAAGTGAGAATAATGAATGAATTAGTTATTACAGGGAAATGTGGTGTCTCAGTGATATAACGCAGTGCTCTGCAGACAGAGCCAGCCTGGCATGAGCATTGGCAGTTGTTTAGCTGGGCTGAGCACAGTGGTTGGACTGATGGCCCATGTGCTGGCAGAGCTGGGGCTGGGCTGACAGCCTTGGCCATCACTGTACCCTGGGACACTGCAGCTTTCAGGGGGGAGGATGCTCATGGTGTCACATCCTCTCTGCTGTGATAAGTCATGAGAGTTCCTCCCACTGGCACGTAGCACAGCACTGACCTCACCTGAGCTTCTTCGTGGTACCCAATGCCTTTATACAGCTCTGTGGTTATATTATGCAAATATTGTCTTCAAAATGGCCAATTTACAGGTTGTTCTGTTAAGCAAGAATGAGAAATGAAGGTGAAATCCTGTGTGTATGAGTGTGTATCCCCACCAGGACACGTGTGCTGGTGAGGACAGACGTGAGCCCAGCACCTGCTGTGCCCCTGAGCTGGTCCTGGTGGGTTAGAAATGAACACGACAAAGCAGTGGTGTGAGGGTCCATCTGTATGATGGACTTTCCATGATCATGATCATCTTCCATGATTGGAAGTGGGGAAAGAAGGGTGTGGTGGTAGCAGAACTGTTGACTCTCTTTGCTATATGAAGATTTCTCCTTAGCTGCTCCCCAACAGATACGCTCCTGAATGTCTTCTTGGCCATCGCCGTTGACAATCTGGCCAATGCCCAAGAGCTGACCAAGGTAAGCATGAGACTCCTGCTTCTTCAAACTTAGACCGTGGCTGCTGACCTAAAGCAGAGATTTCCGTCCATGCTGTACCTCTGTGTGCCAGACTGCATTGCTGAGACCCCTGGTGGGAACCCGGAGGTCTGCTCTCCTTCAGTTTTGTTTGGTTATGGAGTCTCATTTCTGAACTCTGTTGTGCTCTTCAGCCTCCTCTCACCTCAGGGCAGGCAGCAAACATTGCTCATGTTGCTGCTGTGTGGGGGAGCACAGACTTTTGTAGCTTTTGCTGTTTTCAAGTGCAGAGGCGAAACAATTAATGGGTTTTGGCTGACTCAGTTACACAGCTGAAGCCCAGGCGTGGGGAGTCACAGGTGGTGCATTGCTGCTTGTGCTGCCTCCTGCTAGCGCTTCTTACCTGGTGGAGGCTGGGGCTGAATCAAAGAATCAACATTCTCCAATCAGCTCTGGAGAACAACTTGAAGAGGCTGTTGTGACTTTGAAGTCAGGATGTTAAAGCCTTCCTGCCTCTCTCCAGGTGCAGGAGCAGCCTGAGGCAGCAGCCCAAGCACAGGCAGAAAGCCAGGTCCTGGCGAGGGCTGCAAACAGCACTGCTGTAGCTTCACTCTGTGCTCAGGTTTATACTGAGCATCCCCTATGGAAAAAAAAGTATAGCCTTTGTACTGTGCAGAAAGGATTCTAAATGCTGTGGTTTGTGTTCATACTGTTACACAGTGCTGATTTCTCGCTGCAGCACACTCGCTCGTGTTTGTGACACAGCACTGAACTTTGCACATTTCTAGCTTGCTCGTGTGAAGTGTCTGTGGACATGCCCTCCCCATTGCTGTGCTGCTCCCATTGCAGCAAGTCAGTGACTTGCTGGCTGCAAGCACTGTACCTACCTCAGCAGTTACACTTCACAAACTTTTCTTGTATGCTCCCTATAGCATAAGAGGATCTGTGTGTGCTTATGCAGCAGCTGGCAGCGATGCCCTCTTGTTCTAGAGCTGTAGAAAGGTGCAGCAGTGCATGGGTACGCGGTGCAGCACCACAGGTCAGGGACACCCAGAGACTTCCAGGAGTTTCCTATTCCCCTCCAGCTGCTGTGGACTGAAGCAGCCAGCTCTTCCCATCTGAAATCCACATCTCCTGTGGCTGGGCTTGTCTTAGCAGCTCTCCTTTCTGCAATGCTCCTGAGAGCTGACACCCAGTGCAGACCGTGCAAGAGGGCCGGTGGAGCTCAGGTTCCTGTCTATGAGACTTTCTGCATCCCTCCTGCTTATAATGCAGCTCAGGGCTGTGCCCAGAGGCTGTTTCTGGCTGGTTTTTTGTTTGTTTGTTTTTTTGGGGGAAGTTTTCCCCTTTCAGAGCTCAGCTGTTGCTGTGCTTTCTGAAGCCTGCAGGAACCTCCAGCCCGCAGGTGTGCATCTCCCCAGCTCCTCCAGGAGATTACGGGCATCCCTGGCATGTGCTGGAACAGATCAAGCCCCACACAGTTCTTGGGTAATGAAGCTCATCCTATTCCTTTCTTAATCTTTTTAGTGCTTCCTTCTGAATATTTCAGCAGCCAACTGGAACAGTTAGAAACCTGACTTTGTTGGTGTTTATAAAGTATAATTAAATATTGATGGATTCAGCAGCATTGCAAAATCATAAAGCTTCTTGAGAAACTTTTTTTTTTTTGCTTTGATTTTATTTATGATCCCAAAAAATCTCTTGGGCTTTCAAAAGCAGAGGAAAAAGATAAAACTAATTCAATTGTGTAGCATACCTGGAGAATGAGAGATTTATTGCTAAGTAAATATGATCATGCAAAACCAAAAATGGCCTGGAGATATAATTAAGTTACTCAGGAGTCAGTTATCTCAGGAGACTTTCTTGACATTTATGCTGTAAAACTAATCAAGGTCAGTGCTGCATATACTGTGGGAGAACCATAAGCAGTTTGCAGCTGCCTCTATTCTGGAAAGGCAGCTTTCCAGCTAACATTCAGGACTGAAGCATTTCAACCAGCATTCCCTGTTCTGGAGGTGAGTTTGGATTTCGTTTTTTGTGACACTGGAACATTTACTTGGTTGTTTTGGTTGGTCCCTGTGACCTGTACCGCGAAGCATCAGGGTTGTAGCTGTATTTAGCTTCAGCTTGATCATCTGGAGGCTGTTATAAAACTCAATGGTACTTTGGAGTGACTCACTCTGGCAAAATAGCAACAACAAACAAACAAAAAGCCAACCCACCCTCTTAGCTTTGAGTATGTAAAGAATGTGTTCTCCAGCCTGTGTCTCTCCATCCCCAGGTCTCGCTCTCCTTCTTTCCATATTGGCCAGTGGTGTGAACTCTTGAGGGTTGTTTTTAGACATTTCTCAGAACCATCTTGAATCCCTCTGGGTTGGCTGCTCCATGTATTGGCAGATTTTTCTTCCTGTTTCCATATTCAGAGTAGACCCTGAAACTGTCCCCAAAGTTTGCTTCCAGTATCTTCTCTTTGGTAACACAGCACCTCGTTCCTCATCTTGGCTGAACTGGCACGGAGAGCTGCCATGGGTGGGTGAGCAGGAAGCCCTCCGCGTTCCTAAACATGGGAAAGCTCCAAGTATGTTCTCTGATCTCTGCACCCTGCCAGCAATCTCTGAGAAAGATGGATAAAAGCATACAGCAGGAGGGATGAGTGAATTTTATATAAAGTTAGTCCAGAACTCCCCAGAAATAATAGGACAACGAGAGCATGAAGGACAAGAGCAGCAGCCATGGAGACTCCTCCTCCAACCCAATGGAGAGGTCTTCAACTGGGTAAATTTAATGAGGAACAGTCAGTGTTAACTATGCACATAATTATTGTTAGCACTGAAGACAGGCTTCCATGTCACCAGCTGTGGTTTTGATGAAGATGTTGAGCTCGAGGAAACACAAATGGGAGCTGTCCTTATAGGCAGTGCCGTTACCAGTGATGTGACGATGGAGCTCCCGGAGGTGGCCCCGATGTCACAGCTCAGAGCTCGCTGCAGTCACACACCATCACCCCTGCCTGCCTCTAACAGAGCAGGATGAGCCCGTGCCCCCCGAGACACTGCAGCACACGTCCCAGGCAGGGAGTTAATTAACATTTGTAGAGCGATCGCAAATCTCTGGGTGGAAGGAGCTACAGAAATATTATTAAGCAGTCATCTGCTGAAGTGTGTGCTTGCTCTGAGTTAGGGGTGGCTGCGTTTACGACAAGGAATATTTTTGTTGCATTATGGATGCACTGGGGAGAATTAAGTAGAAGCTAGAAATCTTAAAAAGATGGTAAAATCTGCATGTGGTGCTTGAGGTGGACAGAAATAAAAACAAAGAGCCCTGGAGAGTCCTCAAGAAAAGAAACAACTCGGAGATACCCACTGAATGAAAGGAAAACCCCAGAAGCCTTCTTATTGAGGAATTTATTTCTCAAAATATTCATATTCTGCAGATATCTTTGATTTACAGATAGCTTCTGAACCATTGATAACTTCACTGAAAGATGGCCGTTGAGAAATATTGACTGCTGACTTTGTATAATGCTTCAGCAAGGCTTTTTCTGGTGGCCTGTCTCATTCTTTAATCACTGCAGTCAGAATTTTTGTTATAGGTTTGCTAGTATTTGGAAAGCAGAAAATTTGAAAAGTTTAAAATTTTAAGGGTAACGTATTTTTTGATTAATTACTTATCACTCTTCTTCCTCCTAAAGGAGAAAAAGAAAACAGTTTCAAAAGGAATTCAGTCTAGGCAAGGAACACCCAAATCATAATGAGGAATCTTTTAGGCAAACACCCTTCGGGATGGATGCATCCGTGTGCTCTCCTGTTCCTGAGTTAGATGTCTTACTCTCCTCTTCCATTATTTTAAACATAACTATTTCACAGCTTTACCTCTGAAGGCAGATGCAGATCCAGGGTCCTTGACAGAGCCTGAGACTGTTCTCACCCTGACGTGTGGTTGTTCCCTGAACAGCGGGGCTGACGTTGCCATAGTGTCTGTACCTTGGCCTGATTTTGCTGCCTGATCTAACTGGCTAGAAAGTTCAAAGGAAGTTTGGCCCACGTGACTATTGGAGTGGAATAGGACGCTGTTTGTTCTGCCTTTTGTCCTCATTCCAGTGCTAAAGATCCTGTTGTTTGGTTTTAAGCCGTATTTCTCTTATAATTACAACAGGTGGGAGAAAATAAATCACAGTTCTGCTCTGTGGGAACTTGCAGTGCCAATAAGAATCTACATATGTGATCTGGGGGGTGTGCAGAAAGCATGAACGTGACCAACTTTCCGAGCTGCACTTGGCTCTACCAGCTTCACTTTAATACGTGTTCTCCTTTCTGTTTTCAGCCACTATGTTCACAGTGATTCGACTGAAATCACTGGAAGTATTTGGGATAAAACTGCCGTGAGCAGGGACAGTCAGATCCTTTGTTGTCTGCTGGGCTTATTGTTTCAGACAAGCCACGCTGGCAAGAAGTCATAGAACCGCAGAAGGCTTTAGGAGTCTGTCCCCTTGCAGTAGGGTGTGGGGTTTTGAATGATTTTCCACATGTAAGTGTGAGATAAACGGGGCTGCCCTTACCTCAGAAGAGTCACAGCTCTGGTCAGGTCTCTCCTGGAAGTGATAGGAGACCCAAAGCAGATAAGACAGCTTCATGAGGGAGATGTGTTCTCAGTAAGAACGCGCCGAGCACTTGATCAAACCTCATGGTTCTCATCTCTTTGCTGAGAGCAAAACCCTACCTGGAGGTCCTTGCCAGAAGTTACGAAATTCTGCCTTGTTTTAATGAATTTCACCTGTTCTCGCAGCTCAGCGGTGACAGCCACACCCCCCATGCCTTGGGGATCTCCAGTTGTCGTTACGTGACGCATGCTCTGATTTGTCTGATTTTCTGCACCAGGATGAGGAGGAGATGGAGGAAGCCACCAACCAAAAGCTCGCCCTTCAGAAGGCCAAGGAAGTGGCAGAAGTCAGCCCCATGTCTGCAGCTAACATTTCCATCGCCGCGTAAGCATTATTCTATTATTTGAGACCTTCATTTTGTCGTTTCTGTTTGTCAGTGTTGTTCTATGTCTGTTCAGCTGGAGCATCCCATAGTACTCTGTGAGCACTTCTATATCACCTCTGTTACTGACAGGGCTTCAGGTTGACCGAACACTTCAGTGCTGATTGCTTAGCCAGGGACTGAAATACTTCTTTTAGTTGTTCTTTTTTTTTTTTTTCCCTTTGTAATGTCTCATCTTTTGCCTTGCTATAAATAACTGTATTTTAGAAGGATTTTTTTTAACAGCTTTTTAAACAGCCTTAAAACAGCTTTTTTTAAGCTGTCCTGGGATAGATTTCACCAGGTGAAGCGTTAACATTTCCCTTTGGATTTGTCATTCCGAGAGGTGTGTGTGCATATATTACACTGACAATAGTTTGATGATCCCTGCTTAGAGAATTCAGGAGCAAATGCATTGTCCTAAATATCAGAAGTTGGATGTTCTGTAAGAGTTCTGCCTGCATGGGATGATGGGCCTGTCTTTGAAAGGTGCTGCCCTGGGTGGCTTCACTGAAAAGTGTGTTCTTGTTAGGGATTCATTCAACTCCTCTGGAATTTTAGTGTCAGGACAAGCAGCATCACATTTTTGGTCCTGTATTTTGCTGAGAGCTGCTGGTATTTTCCAGTCCCCTTTTGTAGAGGAGACCTTCTAGGGCCAGGGAAGCTGAAGCACTGTCAAAAGAATTTATTCCAAAGGATCTGGAATGCAGCAAGATCCCGGCTTGTTCCTCCACTGTAAAGCTGTCCCATGGGACCTTTTTTAGAGGGAGTTTAATCCACTTCATCACAGTCAACAAGCCAAATGGAGCCAGCTTGTTATATGTGAAGGAGAAGAATATTGTTAATTTGACCATCTTCTTCTTACCATTTTATTTTGCAATTACTGCTTTAATCATCTTCTATTTATGCTGTGTCTACTTGTTGGCTTTAAATATAATCCTTTTCTTGCAATGATTTCCTGTCCAGTCTAGACAAGAAGTCATACAAGGACATCTGCTCTTTTCTTTGTTGAATTTCCTGGAGCTATTATTTTATAGCACAAGATAATGAGGCTTGCTTTCTTCTATTTTTAATCAAGAGCGTAATGTGTGTTAAGATTTCTTAGAAACCAGAAAATGCACTTTCATGGAGCTCAGATTTCACACCACTTCGTTAGTTACTTAAAATAACCTAATTCCTTGATTTTTTTCACCAGGCTTTCACCTGGTTTCCTATATAGTTTTGTGACCACAATTGGAAGTGAGTACAAAACTGTGGATTTCTGGTTCTTTTGCCTCAAATTGTATCTGCCCAGTCCTACCTGCTGTGAGTGCAGGCAGATAATCAGGCTTACAAGTGAACACGTTTGGAAGAGCAGTCAGTTCCTTCCACGTCTACTAACCAGGGCACATCACGCACGCTGTGTTGGAGGCCATCAGCTAACAAATGTCCCGTGGCTTCTGGTTATTGCTCTGTGCTGCTGGCGAGGTGCTTACATGGCCACTTGCAAGATGTGCAGAGCTTTAGTTTGGGAAAAAAATGCATAAGGTCAATAGGTTGATGATCAAATGGATAATAACCCACAGGAGAAGGCCAGGGAGAAGCTAGGGGTATTGTCAGAGATAAATAGGCATATGGATGGGCTGCTGACTGATGATTCCTCACTGACTGCATGTCAAAGCAATGTTTAATACAGAAATTAATCCATAATGAGAGCTCCAAAGGGGCACGGCAGCCACAGCGTTAGGGTTTGCAGCACTGGTCCCTTAAATAACACCATCCAGCACAGTAGGGCTGATGACAGGGACCCATGGTTGGCAGCTTGATGTACCCTGTTACGTCCTCCCTTATGTTCTTCAGCTGTGCGGTGGTCCTGAAGGCAGAGCAGATGCTGTGTTGATGGCAGGACCTGTCAAATCAATCTGTGTTGTGATTCAGGCCTGGGCGTGGTGATGGGACCCCACCAGGGTTTGGGTGTGAGGTACAACAAAAGGCTCAGCACTGCTGAGAATGAAAAGGTGCTGGGCATGCTTGGAAGCAGGATTCTTGGCATGTGGGAATATCACTGCCAAAAGAAATTTCATGGAGGAGTTGGGTACTCTGCCCTGGTTTCAGCTGGGACAGAGATGGTTTTTTCTTCATAGTGTCTGATATGACGCTTTGTTTTTTAGCTTTAGGAGACAACCAGTGTTGGTAATACACCAAGTGGCTGGTGAGCAGCACAGGGAGAAGCTGGGACCGGGATACCAAGGTCCTGCTGCAAACCCAGGTCTGGGTCTATACCATCAATTTGTCCTAAGGAATATTGGTTTTGATTTTCTAATTCAATGTTATTTTCAAAATGTAGGACAAGGATTTTCTACAGCAACAGCATGGGTCTACATCTATAGCATGGGTCAGTGTTCTGACAACATCATCATTTTCTCCACCTTCATCAAAAAACCGGGTCTCTCAGGTGTTCAAACAGAGGGCACAATGATTTGCACTTCCTCAGTCACGATATTCACCTTCCCATCGTGCTTGTCTGCCTCCCGCAGAGGTGCTAAAGCTGTCCTGGGGCTTGGGCTGCTGAAAGACCAACGCTCATCCTGCTGTTTCACCAGCGAAGTGCTGTGCTTGCTGTTTTGCTTCTTTCCTTTATCAGTCCCATATCAAGGACTGTGAGAGTGCACCTTCCTCTATGCCTCCCTCAAGGTCGTTGCATACTCTGTAGCTTTGTCTCTGCTTCTCCACCTCCAGCATTTTTGCTATGCAAATACAGAGTGCACTCGTGGTTTGTGTGCTTAGCTCCCTGCAGTTCATCTGCGCTGGTTCTGCTCTCCTCTGCCATTTAAGCCTCTCAACAACTCAGCTCTGTGAAGTGTTTATTGCACCACTTGCAAAACATGATTTCCTAGACTTAAGGACCTGGTTGCTAAGGCCTGATTGGAAGGTGGAGGTGGGATCTCCACATCTACACGTGAGCCAGGGATTGCTTCGTTGGCTGATAGATGATGAAGTGCTGCTGTATAATGGGGCTCCGTTTTGATAAAATATTCATTATTACAGCAGCATCCAGATATCATTTACCTTGCAGCTGGTGCTTTGTTACAATATTCTACCTGCACTTGGTTTGTAGCTCTTACTTCAGCGCACTCCCAGGATGTCTATGACTTATCTTCTGCTCCACCAAAGGACATATGTGAATGGATTCTTCTGACCACAGTTTTTTTTTCACCTGGTGAACTCTACCCTGGATGAGTCTTTTTATTCTGTGGTTTTTCAAGATTAAAAGCTAGGATGGTGCATTGTTTTTGTCGTCGTTGCAATGTTCGCTTTAAAACAGAGTATTTGTTTAACACAAGCTATTGCATTTTAATTTTAGCCCATTGTTTCATTCTTATTTTTGTGATTTTTGTTTTCTGTTTAGCATTTTCCTTGCTTTGTTGTTTCTGGAGGTGAGTTTCTGGGTTTGTCCAGTTTGCCCAGCATTGTCTTTAAGACCCTATGTTTCGTACAACATGGAAACTGCTCAGCCTCTGGAACTGAGCGGCTGTATGGACCGATGGGTCTTTGAGCAAAGCCATTGGTGCAGCTTCCTTGGTGGTGAGAACGGACGAGGGGGGAAAATGGGGCAACTCCTCAGGCAATGAATGTGCACAGCACCTCGAGGTGCCAAGTGAAGGGAGAGCTGCCAGGCTGGTGCCTATGGGCAGCACAAAGACTCCCCTGCAAATAGTTTTATATTCTGTAGATGAACTTGCCTCGTTGCCAGCCCGAAGCCTGAACTCCCTGCTTTTCTGTTCTGGCCAGAGCTGCACCAATGTCCCGTACAAAAGGGGCTGCGCCAAGCACACAGCAGAGCACTCGGGGAGTCCGTCAGCCCAAAGCCCAGCACACGTCCTGCCCACAGCTGCTCCAGGGATCCCGAACTGCTGGCTAAAACCACCTCTGCACTTGTTTGTTTCTGTGCATTTTCCAATGGCCTGCCTTCACTTTTTCTTGGGAAGAGTCTTACGATAGCAATCACAACAGAAAGCAAATGCTAAATTTGAAGGAACCTGCTAAGTTGTCATGTCTGAGCCATGCCGAGTGAAACTTATGCCATTTTTTCAACTTAGTATTTTTTACTTCTATGTAGTAATGTGTCACAGGAGTAGCCAGACCCAAGGAAGTGATCAGGTACAGGGTGTGAGTTCTCTCTGGGAGAAGAGTTTCCCAGATGTGATGGATGAAGCTTTGTAGGAAGCAGTAGAGCTAAACGCTGCCTGTGGGATTGAACTGTACAATTTTTCAAACCTTGACGTGCTTCCAGCACAACCTCCCAACCCCTAAAGACCTCTCCTGGCCCTCACTGCTTCCTGCTGGTCCCTCACATGGTTGTTGCAAGCAGCTGATGTTTTAATTGCACGCCCACAGGTAAATACTGCCCGGTAACACGAGTGAGCTGGCTGCTCATCAGCAAACTGCAAAGAGAGCAAAGAGCAAAGAGAGGTGGCACTTGGTTTCACAGTGACTTCTCAGAGGTGTCTGTCCCTTTTGTACAGGTCTGGGGATGAAGGGAGGGGGGCGATGCTTTATTTCTCTAGGATGTTTTCCATCTCAGAGGCTCCATGTTTTCCTTTTGTCTTGGGAATACTGTGGTCTGTTTCAAAATCCCTGTTGGGCTGCCGGTGCCCAACAGAACCCAGCAAGAAGCGTGCCAGAACACCCAGCCCATGAAAATCCCCGTGTTTGATGGTGTGTAGACTAGCAGAGGTGTTCTTTCTCTCTTGCTGGCTTGTGACTTCTTCCCTTTCTTTTCTCCCCTGATGTGTGTGGATGTGTGAGGTACTGTGATTCTTCCCGGTAGCTTCCCTCTTTGCCCTTGCTGTTGGTGTCATGGTGACCCCAACACAGAAGGACACTCGTGCTCTGTGTCCCTCTTGGATGGTAAGTAGCACTGAGCAAAGCTCAAGCACTTTGTCACTGTGATTTGGAAGAGGAGGCTGTCTGTGTTTTTGCTTTCCACTCTGCGATTCCAGTGAGAATTTAGTTGGTCGCAGTTTCAAAGCAGCCAGCTCCAGTAACGGGAGCAGAGGAGCGAACCTGGAGTGCTGCAGGACTTGCATAATGCTGTCTGGCCACGTTACAAGGATATTTGGCAGGATCACAGCATGGCCTCTGTCCTGCACTGCACCAAATGAGGCAGGGATAAATGCAAAGATAAATGCAAATCTTCTGCCAAGGGTTATTGAGGGCTGCTGGCTCCCAGGTAAATTAAGGTGTCCCCGTACATTCTCCTCTATCATGAGTTTTCCACCTGCTTTGCCCAAGGAATTCCTTGCCTATGCTTAGGACATCTGTGCAGTCAGGGGCTTGTTCTCTGCAGGGTTCAGTTGCCATGCTGGGGCTCCATCATCCAGCCAAAAAGCAAAGGGGTCCCCAACTTGAGCAACCTGGGAATAATTCCCTTAGCAAACCAGCAGAGCATGCCCACCCCACCTTGACTCCTGCTCCCCTGTTGTTTGGCAAGGTCCAAATGTAGACATGCTGAAATTTGGGCAGAACACTTTGCCTGAGCATGCAGCAGATTGTTTGCTCCAGGTGAAACTTCTGTAAACACTTTTCATAATGCCTCTTTCGTTGCAGTTTTCTTGGCCTCTGGATGGTTGTGTTATATACTCCACCTGGGCCAACACTCCGGGATGTTCTGGTAATTTTAAGGAAATGCATATTTAGAATTCTACTGGCATGCCATCCAAAGAACATTAGATTTTAATTGGATCTTCAGCTTGATAGCATTGGTTGTTAATGGATTGAAGCTCTCGGGGAAGCAGGAGAAAACTGCTGCAACTGGAAAGACAAATTCAGGAGGTGAAGGGATTTTATTTTTCATCATCTGAGAGGGTTCTTCAGATGATGTGGATTTCTAAAAATTACTGCTTATAACTATGAAAAACTAGCACCTCAAGCCAAGAACTATCAGGACATTTAGAAACCTGTTTTTCGCAAGTTCCCTACCAAAGAAAGAATCAAATTTTTCTGTGTAGTTCAGCTACTTCTGTATTCAGAGCCCCCCACACGTAATGGCATTTGTACAAACTGAATGGAGGAGAATCTGCAAAATCAGATGTGAATTGAAACAAACTTTAAATAGCGTGCAACCCCAGGCCTAAGTTGCAGCAGACCTACGGCTTTTAGACACGGCGAGCTATAGCCAGATGGTCTGAGCTCTGACACATCCCTGCACCTGGCTGAGGAGAAAGGTAGGTGCCTCTGAAGAGCCCAGCCAACTCAAGACTGAACAGGTGAAGCCTGGCACCAGCTGCTGGGGCTCAGGTGGATTTTGGTTCTCCAGGCCCAGGGTCCTCCCTCCGCCCTGTGCCCTCCTCTGCTCCCAGGCTTCCTCCTCTCATGTCATGGTGCCAGAGTGGGGATTAGCAGCCCTGCATCCTGCTCCCCCTTGGAACTAACAACTTGCAGCACCTGCTCGTAAAAGCAATCCCCACCTGTTTCTACAAAGACCTCAACCCTGAGGTCCCAAAGATGACTTCTGCAGAGGACTTTCATTGTGTGAGTACAGCACATGGAGGCATAAATTCCTAACATCATCGTGTGGCTTTTGGTTCACCTTTTAATTTATTTTTTTGGTTCCATTTTGACTCTTTGGTTGTTTCCTTGTTGACTAGAAGGTGATGTGTCTGTGGCTTCCACACTTTCTGAAGCTTGCCTGGTCTCCTACCAAGATGCACGCTGCAGTCTGCATTCGATAGGACACAGCCTGTATGAGTCTCCTCCCAATGTCTCTTATAGTTTCTCTTCTCTTCTTTTTCTTTTTTTTTTCTCACTTTTTGTTTTCTTTGTTTGTTTTGTTTTTGCATGTGCAGTTTTGTAAAGCAAACTCGAGGTACTGTATCTCGCAGCTCGTCAGTCTCCAGCGTAAATTCACCGTGAGTTGCTCTCTGTTACAATATTCAGTAAATGGATTTATGATATATATATCTATATTTATAAACCTCCCTCTTTCCCCCTCTCCCGATGCCTTCGCTCACCCCTTGTTTTTTCCAAAAATCATTCCCATCATTGTGGAAAGCCTCCAGACCAACATATGGTGGAAGGACTGGAAGGTGTGCGACATTGCCATATAATGCTTGTGATTTGATCGTGAGCAACTCTGTAGTGTTTTGTACATTCACTGTGAGTTTTCCTTCTTCCTTCCTTTGTTTTCCTCCCATCCCCCTAGTTATCTCCCCTCTGCCCTCATTTGGTGGTTCATCTTGTTCTCACTTGTATTCTTGTTCTCTGTTTATTATGCACTGGGCTGATGGCTTCGATGTTCCACCAGTGTTTGCGCTTAGGGTTCAATAGGAGAACAGGTGTCCACCACGAGTGCGCTCTTTAACTGAAAGCTGGAGGAGAACTTCAAAGAAACTTCTGGAATTGGGGCCCAAGTGAGACCAAACTCCTTGGGAAACTCATAATCCTGAGGGCATGGGTTGCTCCAGTGCATTCTGGCCTCCCTGAGCCGGAGCTTAAAGCTCTGATATTGCAAAAATGAGGCACTCATCACACTCCTATGCATCCGTGTTTGAGCAAACACAGTGGTAGACATTCCATTCACGCACCTCCTAACAACCAAATCCTGCTGGCTTTGCTGTGAATCACGGGTGTGCTTTGACACCAGAGCAGGTTTGTAGAATAGACCATCGTTCCCCGCCGACTAATACAACAAAACTCGCCACCAGCTTCTCATCGACCCATCTTAGTGCCTTTGCTTTGAGTTATTCTGTCACCATTTGATGTTATCTTTCTTCTTTAATGCTTTTGGAGAGACAAGTAAGTGCAATTCACTTGTGGGTTTGTCCTTACGTGCACCATAGCAGGATTCAGCATACCAAAGGCACGGTGAAGCAAAGGAGGTTTTCCACCAGGTTCCTAACATCTTGCTGGGTCCCTGGATGCTCTGGAGGTTCTCATCCACTGGTGGACCTCGGGCACATTTGTGTTGCTACAAAGTGTGGATTTAGCTTCTCAGACCAAGACTGAACTTTTGCATCTGGCAAAAGCAGATGCCTGTGCTAAGGGCTCTGATGGGACAAATCCACCAGTCTGAGATCTCATGGGATTGGGACAGGGAAAATCTGGGGACCGACTACACCAAGGAAGCTTTCGGCTCTTTTCTTCCAATGCTTTTCCTGGCTGCTGGGACTCCAGGCAGGCGCAGTGGTGTGGGGAGAGGGCTGCTGCCTGTTGGGTCTCTCACTCCACCTCACACTGGCCAGGATGGAGGAGGTGGGGGGATGGAGAGCTTGGGTACGGTGGTGATGCAGGAGAGGTGCTGCCCTGTTGCCTTCCCTCCCGATGCTGGAGTGCACCATGGTTGCACCAAACCAATCTCAGGCCACATTTACAAACTAACGATCACGTCTGAAAGAGTTTTGCCCCTTTTACAAACTTCCAGAGACAGAGCTACTGCTTGAATAGGTAAAATCAAACTGCAGGCACTGAAATCACCTTGGGAGGAGCGTTTGCCCACATCCAGTGATGTTTGCCATTGAGATCTGTTGCCAGCTCCCCACCAGCAACACAGACAGTGCAAGTTAGCAGGAGGCATCTTTGGATCTTGTAACTCGCACCCATTCTTGAAGCAATGAATTTTTACTGCAGAATTGTGTAAGTGGGCCTCTGTTAGGGCGGTTTTTCAGTATATGCTGCTTAAAGATGTTTTCTTTTGCCTGCTTTTTTCTGTCCCAGCCAAACTGGCAAATCACGGCAGCTTGAGCCATGCTTCTCTACGTGTAAAACCACTTTCCCTCTCCTCAATCATGCAGAGAGGCTCTGATGTAGAGACAAATGTAGTTTGTATCGTCTTTAACAATTCTATGCACTGTCTGGGCAGTAAGTTGTACCTTCCTATGCAAAACAGGACCATTTTCACAGATTAAGTGAATGTGCTTTTTATCCTCTGTGGGAATCTCCAGCATTTTCCTTGCTTTTTCCCAGCAAAAACTCTTGTTTGGACTGAATGGCTGGAGTCCATAACAGTGCCGGGTATAAAAGCACCAGCCCCTGGGGAGCATCAGCAGAGCCCCCCTGGAAAGTGAAGACATCCAAAGGTCTCATACACTCACTATTAATGTCATTGTTAGAAACTTATTATTTTTTTTATTTATTTTAAATTCGAATAGATAAACTGGAACAGCTCCTTCCAGGTACTTGCAGGTCCTATGGACTCCCTGTCCCTGGGTGAATGTGAGCGTTGGCTCAGGATGCCTTTACACAGCTCCTTGAGCACTACTGCTATGATTATAATATAGATAAGTGGTCCAAATTTTCTGCACAGATGAAATCTGAGTGGTAGTCCAGTCATTTAAAAAAGCTTTCAGAAGTCGCAAAATATCCCTGTTCCTTTTCTCTAGGTTGCTAAGGAGGTGTAAAACCCCCTGTGCCTTTAACACCAGTAAGAACCAAGGTCTGCAAATCCACACATCTGAAAGAACAAAACTTATTCAAAACTCTTTTGAAATACATAAGGCCGTTTTTTTTTTCTATATTCTTTCTTTGATTATTCTTCTAAGGAAAATTATGAATTGGCAAGAACCTAAACACAAAACACCTGAACTAGTTTCTTGACAAACAAATCTCAACCAACCAAAAAACCCAAGGTGAGTCATTTTCTGATTCCAAGATTTTATGCTACAACAAATTTACGGTTCAAGCACTGCAAGTGGGATGAAATCCATTTTTTATTCACTAAGGAGAATTAAGTGTGTACAGATATGCTCAACTTCTTCAAATCAACATACATATAAAATCCACACTGAAGTTAGCAACTGGTTTATGTGTACATAGGTGATAGCACACAGCTAAGTGAGTAATTATATTTTTCCAATTGCATGTATTTAAGAGTTATGGGACGCTGGGTTTTCATATGAATCATCGTTACATAACAGTAGGTGATGAAATCCCAAATGGTGCATTTGAGATTCCCTTTGTAGTGCTATGGTTTATTATTTGTTTCTAATAGGATTCGGAGGTGTTAGTCATTGCCCGGTCATGAAAAATAGCATGTTCTTCAGGCATTTTCTAGAACGCTAAATAAAACAAAAGCCAGTGTTTCAAGTGCTGGGGATTTTCTCCTTTCCATAAACACTGGATGCCTGCAGCTGCCACAGATTTAGTTTCTTTTTTTTTTTTTAAGACCAAAAGTTGATTTTCTTTGAGTAGCTCTTTTCCACCCCGAAAAGCATCCAGCAGCACAGAGCTGGTAGCATAGAGAGGGAAAGGGAAAAGCCTGTCTGTCTTCTACCAGGATGAATTTGTCACTTGTCATCCAAGAGCCCAAACTGTTCTTCATCCTTATTAACTGCTTTTACATATTCAGTGTCTGGGTCACCTGCTTTATTTCCATCCTCCCAGCACAAAACAGGGTCTGTGGCTTCATTCCCCAATGTGCTTTGTCTTGTTTTTTACCAAAGGTCTGGAGCTCGCAGTGGGACGTTGGCCATAACAACTGGGTTTGGGCCATTATGGTACAACTGCCAGAACGTCTTCTGGAGAGTGAAACGTGAACACCACAGAGGCAAAAATAAAAATAAACAACGTTCCAAGACTGGATTTTAGGAGAACTTAGATTTTACCTAGGTGTGCTTTTAGCCTAGGTCTATGGATTTAACCTAGGTGTGCTTTTAGTAAGATCAGGATATAGCGATACAGCTTTTTCTTAAAACCAGAGTTGGTAGAAAGCTAAGCCTCGTATTTATGCTTCTGGAATTAGTATGTGAGGTACACACTTTATATTCCTAAAATTCTTCCTCTCAGAGAGATACAAAGCAGCTTGCAGGTTAGCGAGCTATGGCTGAGTGAAATCATTCTGTCCTTCTCAGTGTAAGTAGCAAAACTTCTGCTGTGTTAACTCCAGGAAGCTTTGGCTTGGAGGAACGTTGCAACGCTGCAGAGCTGTATGCAAACAGGAGACCACAGCAGTGCTCAAATACTAAGCACCAGCACATAATGAAATCATGCCCCTGGACACCTCCTGGGAACAGTAATGAAAATTTGCAAAGTTTTGCTCAGCTGCCCCTTGGAAGCATTCTGCCTTCATCCTAGCCAGAGGCACCAGCCAAAGGGCTGCAGTGGCACCAAGCTTGGTGCTGAGCTGATTCCTCCCTTAGTGAGCTTCTATGAAATCCTCTCCCCAACGCTCACCTTTGGAGGCAGCTCCTGCAGAGCTGACCGAGCAGTGGGAGGGAAGGAAGCCTTGATCTGGCCCAGAGCAGAGCTGCTGCTCAGAGGAGCATCCCCAGCACCCAGAGGGATGGGGCGAAGCAGCCCCTGCCAGCTGGCCTCATCCGCGGTTCTCTGATGCCTAAAAGAGAAGGTAAGGGAATTGGACATTTTATCTGAGTGTGATAGTACAGAAAAAAAAATCAAAAAGCTGGATTTAGTGAACTTTCTGGACCTGGGAATTGAATCTATGAGAGTCTGAAAGGCATGTTGAATTTCCCTCGCAAGTTTCTCAGTGTGAGGGTGTGGTTATGTGGCCAGTACGATATGAAGCCTGGGCCATGTTCTATATTTAGGGTTTCTGGTCAAAGGACATTAGGAGGAAAATTGTGAAAAAACATATTTTCCTTCTGAGAAACTGAAATATCAATAAAAAAAAATAATCTAATCCATAAAAACAAAATCAAATTCAAGATAATACTGGAAGAGCCTGGGCAGGGTTTCCATCGCTGTCCTTGGTACTGGTGCTTCTGTGCTGCACATCAGCACGGTGGGAGAGCACAGGGCATCCCCCCAGGGAGCCCGGGCAGAAACGTGGCTCGTGAAGAAGAAAAGGTGCTCGAGCATCCAGGCAGCAGCTCCTGGGGTCATGGGCAAAGCAGAGGTGAACGCTGGCGGTGAGTTCATCTGAAAGCAAATTGTTTGATCGAACCGGAGATGCAGCCTTCTGCTTTGGGTGTGCCCACCCCTAGCCGAAACGCTGCGGTGTTTCCCAAGTGGAAAATTGAAACGTGGAGAAAGCTTCTCCAAATGCATGCACAGAAAATATCATTTTTAGTTGGAAGGTTTTTTGTATAACATTTTCTATTGAAACTGTATTTTAAGAAGGAATTCCCTTTCATCTGTAATCAGAACATATTCCTTCTTACCCACAATCTGATGTGTAGGTATTTTTAACATCAAATTTCAATGTTCATAGTCAGCTTTCATTCATTATTTACTGAAACAAAATTGTAGGGATTGCATTTCTGTAGCTGATTAAACCAGCAGTTCTGGGAAGCAAAGTGCCATTACCTAAAGCAGCGCTCTAAAATGTTACGATAACAAAACCTTTAATCATTAAGGAACACCTAAGATTAGAAGGTGGCTAAAAATACATTTCCCTGTCCTGAGTGATCTGCAGCGACTGGCTGCATTTTTATTTGCACCAAAATTACTCACCCATTCATTAATACGAATTCTTTTTGATTCAACACAAGTTTTCTGGTTTTCTTTCTGGCCACAGGATTTGTTTGGCTGCTGTCTGCTCAATCCAAGAAAAACCAGAGGGGCTTCTCAGCATCTCAGCAGCAATAGCTGCTGCGGCAATGAGAGCCTGGAGGACCTGAAGTCTGAGCTGGTACCCTGTTAGGGAGCTGGAAATACTCTGTAGACAGAAAATCAGGATGAGAAGTGATTGTAAAGGAAGTGAATTAGCTTTAATCTTCGTACTGCCTCAGCAAACCAGAAGTGATCGATGCAGTTTTCTTAATGGATTCAGAAGGACTTGAAGAGGCAAACAGCAGGATTTCAGAGAAGGAACTGGAGTCATAAACAGTTTTCTCTTGTGGGAATAAATCTTTTGTTATCGGTTTCATTTTTTTCAGCTTGGACGCTTTGCAGGCAAGCGATGCTGAGCTGTGGCATGTTGTGCTTTGTGCTGCGGGTAGTTTGTGTCGGCCCCGACTCACGGAGGAGCTAACTGGAGCAGTCGCTGGAGGAAGCAGAGGAAAGCTTTTTGCCCCAGCTTTGTTTTTCCATCTCTTCTGCAGTTCTGTGCACTGTGGGCATAGGCACTGCACCCTCCCAGGCAGACAGGGCAATGAAGCCGCTTTGCTGTAAGGTGACGTTCTGTTGGGCCATAGGAAGTCCTGAAGTTCTCCTCTGTGAAGAAGGACAGCAGGGCAACAAGAGAGGAGAAGCTGTCACACATCCATGTGCAGTCACTGGGGAATGTGTAGGAAGCAAGAGTCAGATAAATGTGATTGGACAAGCAGGCAACACGTTCCCTCCAGCTGCTGCTGCTTCTGCTCTGAAAAACCCTAAATGCCATCCCCAGAGGGACCAACCTGCTCGGTTCCTTTACTTCCACTTCCTGCAGCAGCCTTTATGCGTGCTGTCACTTGCTCCAGATGTTCTTGACTGGGTTGAATGCGATAATGAGCTTGCAGGCAGGCTTCACGTTTTCCTGATTTCTACTTAACTGCGCTTCATAAAGATTTTTTTTGATGAGTTTTCATAGAGAAAGAAGAAAGGATGCAGCCAGTGCTGAGCCTCCTGCTCTCACACTTGTTAGCGACCAATGCCAGCGGGCAGCTGGAGGTTGCTGTCTGTTGGCCATCACCTCCTCTGCTTGTGTCAATGTCAAGGGTGATGCTTCTAGATGCTGAGAAGTTTGAGGTTGTAATGTTGGTGTCTGTTTTAAGGAAGAGATTTTAGCAAAATAGGCTTTGGTATTATATGCATTGCTTGGTTTCTATGGGTTCTCTTTGGGGTTTGCATCCAGCGGCAGCTTCACCTTCCAGCCAGCCAGGTCAGGCACAACTGACACGTTGTCACAGCAAACCATTCCTTCACTGCTAGGTAAATGACACAAATCTTCATCGAGGGCTCTGAAGCCCTCTGTGAACATCTGTGTGTCCGAACTGAAACTCAGTGCGATCCAGAAAGAAAATCTCTGGAGCTGTAAATGTGAGCCCGTTTTGGAGGGATGTCACAGGCTCATCGAGAAGTCCCATTGCTCAGTGGCAGAGACGCTCACTGGTCCCAGTGCAGCCAGGGCCAGCAGGTCCTGAGCATCTCCTCCCTGCACTGTGCTGGGTGCCGGTTCTTCATCCCCAGCCTCCTCCTCCCCACGCCCAGCCTGGTTTTGGGGACTGGGCTCTCATTGAGGAGAAGCAGTCTACGGGACAGGTACTGAGGGTTCAGAGAGTTTTCTTTGAGTTTGTGCAGGGAGGCCAAGGGCTTCGCATCCCACCCCAGCGCCGTGCCTGCCCGTGCACACTGCTCGCTGCTTTGGAGAGCAATGGAGGGTCTCAAGCAGCACAAAGGCAGGTTCCCAGCTCTAACTTCATGTGCTCTTCCTGTTTATCCTCCAGTGTTGACAGCTTTCCCTGGGTGCTCCTAGCACTAAACAAGCTGGTCCTCACCCTGCGGACTTCCATTACAAAGTGAGAAATCTGCCCTAAGAACAAATGTGTTTGGTGGCCTGCTCAGAGCCGGTGCTGGGGGCTCAGACACAGCCAGGTGCAGATCCACGCTGCCTTGTTTCCCTGGGCTGGTGTGCTATGGAGGTTTGCTTCCATAGCCTGTAGTTTGGCAATGCTGCATCTGGAGGCATCCATCCATGCATCCATCCCAGAAGATGTGCAGGGTGCCCTGGGACAACTGTGCCAAGCAGCTCCATTGTGCAGAGCTGCAAATGCAGAACTTCTTCCCATGGGAAATACCCTGTGGGGCAGCAGGGCTGGGGTCAGAGGAGGCTTTGCATGTCACCCATGAATTCCCTCTAAAATCAAGTAAATCTGCTGATGGGCGATAGTTGTTGGACGTCTCCCAGCACTGAACCCCAGAGAAATGCCAGGTTCCTGCCAGCTCCTGCGCTGGGGCAGCCCGGGCTGCTCTGCAGGACGAGGGGAGTTTGGGGAGTGGGATCTGAGCTGTGTGCCCCGAACCTTCTGATAGCGTTGATGTTTGGAGCTGTGATTTTTGACACCAATTCTTCTGCTGTGTGTGGTGTAAATGGGGCACTCAGCCGGTGGGGAATTTGTCCAGGGTGTGCCCCCTGGGAACAGGGGGGTTAGGGTTGGAGTTTGGGGTGGTTTGGAGTTGGGGTGGTTTGGAGTTTGGGTGCTGAGCCGTGCTCGCTCTGATTTCTGGATTGAGCCACATTCCTTCACATCTGCCTGGGTGCCCTCCTCCCGTCTGCAGTGAACGTTTAAGTGGGTTTCTTGCCTCTTTTAGCAGAACCAGGCAACAGCACCCTCAGCGAAGGGGAAAAAAACAAAAACAAAAAAAACCAGACCCAGCAGAGCACTGGAGACACAAAGCCTTTCTGACAGCTCCCGCTGCATCCCTCAGCCCATCCGAGCGCGGCCTCCCTGGGGTCTGAGCACAGCGACAGACCCTGACACTCCACATCAGCACATACACACGCAAAAGCTGCTTGCTGCTATTGTCAGGGGAGCCCAGAGAGTGTGTAAGGAACATGCGTCTGCATCCCTGTTTCCACAGCCCTATGGGGCGTGCGGGGAGGTTGGCGAGCCCCGTGCAGCCCCTCCGGCTGCAGAGCCCGAGCTAATGGGTAGCAAATGGAGACGTCAGAGCAGCTCGGTGGAAGGGAAATGGTTTTTCTCTCTTTGATAGAAGTTGTTTCATTATGGAAGAAAAAAGGTGCTAACTTCAAGCTAGATCCAGAACTCTTCCGTGGAAGACAGTGGATTTACTTTGATTTTATGGGAAAGCCGAGTTTGATTTGCAGTGTTTAGGAGAAAAGGAAAAAGCTCATCTTCCTGCATTGGCTAAGGACATGAACTATTCACATGGGTGGACAGAAACCCGGAGCTGTGCTGAAACAGCAAAGCAATAAGGCAACGTTGGGGGAGGTATTCTCACGGTAGTAGGTAACAGGACAGAAAAAAGCAAATCCCTCAGAATAAAGGGGCTCTCATCACGGCTGCATCTTCTCATGACTCTCCCAGGATGGGATGGCCCATCCTCTCCTTGGAAGGAGCGGTGGGTGTGGGCAGTGTCTGCAAGGCAGCGAGGGGACCTGCCTGGAGGGGCTGGTGGCAGTGCCTCAGGGCTGGGTGCTCAGCCAGGTTTCACTTCCCCTCCCTCCTCCCACCACCTAACTTCTCGTGCTCGCTGCTGGTTTGCTCATCCAGACGTTTCCAGGTGGGGAGAAAGGTGCTGTGCTTCTGGGAGGAGCCCAGCAGGCTGCTTCAAAGCTGTGGTTGTGCTGTACAGTTTTGGTGTGCGCTGCCTTTAACCCTTCAGGCTATGCCTGAGGCTTTCGAGGAGAATCACCACCTTTTAGAACTCAGGATAACCCCTATTCTGAGAGCCTGTTCCACAGTGCCTAAAGGTGTGGGGACAAACTAACACTGACGATCCTGCTGACTTTCCCTGCTCATGTTCTCTGCTGGCCATTCTCTCTCCATTCCTATAATTTCTTTGGCTTAACCCCCCTAATCCCAACCTCAGCTGAAAATTCTGTCTCTTTGGTGCTTGCTTTGTAGGGAATTAACACAAAAAGCCGAATGCTAACTTATCCCCTCCCTCCCCTCCTTAGCAAGCAGCAGAACTCCTCCAAATCCAAGTCGGTTTGGGAGCAGCGGACCAGCCAGATCCGGATGCACAACTTCCGAGCCAGCTGCGAGGCTCTGTACAACGAGCTGGATCCCGAGGAGCGCGTGCGCTACGCCACGACCCTCCACATCCGTCCCGACATGAAGACCCACCTGGATCGGCCGCTGGTGGTGGAGCCGAGGGGCGAAGGGAGGAACAACATCAGCAAGCTGAGCCCTGTGGACGTGCAGGAGGTGGAGCAGCCCAAGGTCAGCTCTAGCGATGGAGCAGAAGCGCCGCGGAAGCATCACCGGCATCGGGAGAAGGAGAAATTGGGAGAGCAAGAGAAGGGCGATGTGGCCAAAGATGAGAATGGAGAATCCGCCACCAACAACAAGGAGGAGAGGCACAGGCAGCACAGGAGCCGCAGCAAGGAGGTGGAGGGAGGCACCACCAAGGAAGGGAAAAGCGACCGCAGCAGGGGCCAGGAAGGGGGAAAAAGGCACCATCGGAGGGGGTCGGTGGAAGAAGGTGCCGAGAAGGAGCACCGGAGGCACCGCACCCACCGGCACTCTGCGGAACGGCAAGGCAAGGAAGGCAACGGGACGATCAACGGGGCCAGGGGCGAGCGGCGCTCCCGGCACCGGGGAGGGTCGAGGTCGGGGAACCGGGAAGGAGAACCCGGCTCCAAGGGGGAGAACGGAGAGGAGCCCCACAGACGGCACCGGTTCAGGAGCAGGGCGCTGTCGACGTACGATTCGGTGGAGAAGGAGAACGGGGAGAAGGAGGGGGAGGCTGCAGAGAAGGAGCACCGGAATCATCAGCCCAAGTAAGTGAATGGCCAGACACGTCCCTGTGCCAGCTCAGGGGCTCTGGGACCCCAAACACCTTTCAGAAATCAGCTCATTGCCCTCCCCATGGCAGTTCTGCTGTTCCTCTTGTACTCACATCAGTTACCACTATAACCTGCAGCTCCATTCTGCTTAAATCAACAATCACAGAGGCTCCCATAGATGATTTTAGTCTATGCTGGCCCATAGAGTGCTCCGGGTTTCAGGAATGAAATAACCTTAATGTCAATTCCAACAGACACACCAGGGCATAACAAAGCAGAGGATTTCACAGCCGCTGAAGGAAGCTACTGTTTCTGAGGGAAATGCTTTTATATGGCATCCAGCCTGGCTTATAGACCTTTAGGTTTTCTCTTTTTCAGTGCTGAGCCTGTGGGCTGCATCACCAGTTGCTACAGCAGCTGGCTATGAGGGAAGTGGTTTCCTCCATTGAAAGCAATGATGTATCTCATTCTGTTTAATTCTTATGCAAGTCAAGTGAGAAAAATAGTACTGGTGAAGCATTTAGAGTAGTTAATAAAGAAAGATAGATTGTCTCTTCAGCTTTATTAATTTGATGGAATAGAAATTTCAGTGGGATTCCTTAGAATAGAGTTCATGTCACCATGGAGAGCCGTGAGTGGCACTGAGATAATCATTTTCCTGTCTATATTATCTTCCTTTCAGATGGATTTCAAAACACTTTGCATACTGTTCCGTTTGATCATGTGCACAAGCTCACTGCAATACAGTCACTGCTGCAGAGGAAAAGCTGCAGAAGCCATTTATGACAACGTTACAGACTGTTTTAGGACTGAAAAAGAGAATCACCACATTTAAATACGGCCTCAGGAGAACATTAAGCAGCAGAATGTCAGGCTTGATTCAGAACACAGCTGATGCTGGGGAGCCAGTGTCACCGCCACACGTGACTGCCGTGTGGTCCTTGCTCAGAACCTCAGTTAGGAGTCCCATTAGACAGAATAAAGCTGCTGCTGGTGACACAGTTCCTCCTAATGTTGCACTTGGGTGTTGCTGCAGGTCTCAGAGGAAAAGGTCACGTACTGTGCCGTCAGGAGTTCTCCTGCAGCCTGTGAATTTTCTGCAGAGGACTTCTATGTAGAAAACAGTTGAGGAAAATCTAGTGAGAGCTGCAGCATATGTTCTGCGAATCTTTGTCAGAGCCTATTTAATAAAATCTGCTCTTCTGCCTCAGGGAGAACCAGTGTGAGATCGAGGCCAGCGGAAGTGTGAGCGTCCCCGTGCACACCCTGCCCAGCACCTATCTGCAGAAAGTGCCGGAGCAGCCGGAGGATGCTGACAACCAGAAGAACGTGACGCGGATGATTCAGCCACCTCTGGACAAAACCACCACTGTGAACATCCCCGTCACCATCACTGCCCCGCCAGGAGAGACCACAGTCATACCCAGTGAGTGCCTCTGTCCCCCTGCTCCTCGCTGTTGTCCTTTTCCCAAGCTCTGCACCCTGCCGTAGGTAAGGGCAGATTTGCGCTGTTCTGCAGACAGTCCCAAGGTCGCTGGGCCCGTGCCCCATGCCATGACCAGCCCGGGGGTGCTGACCAGCCCCCGAGCCACGTGGGCATGGCCTGGGGAAGTCCCGAGAGCTGGGGCTGATGGGGAGAAGCACGCTGTGAAACCCAGGAGGCCCACCTGAGCTTACAGGCTGTCAGGATCCCATGTGCCAAGAGGCACAGCCACAAGACCTCATGGTTCCTCTACGTGCTCTTCCACGGTGTTGTCAGCCACACACAACTCACCTGTCCTCTTTCTTCTCCTTTTTTCTCAAACGGTAATTTTATTCTATTGCAATACTGAGCTCCTGTCAATCACAGTTTATCAGAGTCTCTCTTTCCTGGCCATTTCCTGTGTATCTGCCTTGAGATACAGTAAGGAATTATTGAACATGTCACTCATACACAATGAAATGTCGTTTTGTTGCAAAATAAAATAAAAAGTAATAAAAAACCCTGCATCTAGCACATTATGAGTGGGTGAGGGCTACTGGGTCCTGTGAATTAATAGAGAAGTGTATCTATCTGTCTGAGAAAAGAATTTGCAGCATGAAATGTCTTCCAGTTCATATATTGAACATTAACTTAAGTAAATAATCTTTATTAATCCACTGCAGGTAAACTCATAATAGGAATTATAGAAAGTATTTCTAACCTTTTGGGACTGAGATCCAGAACAATCTTCTAAAAAGGGCTCTTGTAAGTTAGAAACCTGGTGTGAGATGGAGCTCGACACCTTTATCCACAGGAGCTATGCCAAAACTGGGGTGCTCTACCCAGGCACGGAGCCTGGTGGTCCAAGAAGTCCCTTTCAACACTTAGATTGAATATTACTGAACTCCTCTTTTATGCTCTGCAAAGCCAATCCTGCTACTTATCTGTGGGAAAGGATTCAGAATTACAAGGTTGGTTAGAGTCATCGTCTGTTTCTTTCCAAGGATCCCTGGCTGATCTCTCTCCATAGTGGTTTATGATATTTGGAATGGGATTTCTATCCCCAGTTTGGCAGCTCTTGTCCAAAGAAATGCAAGGTTTCTTTATCTGCACAAAGGCATCTTCATTTCCTGGCCATTTCTGATAGACTGCTCATCAGAGCAGCAGTTAAGGGGTATAATTGCCGTGTATGTCGTACTGTAGTAAATAGCCGTGATAATAATCAAATGATTGTTCATCACGTTTAATCAACATATTCAAAGGCTGTTTTCTATCCCAGCTGCATTGTTTGCATATCCAGCTGTTGCAGGCAGCCTGCTCTGTGAAGAGTGGGGATACGTTGTTAACTCTTTCATTTCTGTTTCCTTAAATTCACATTTCAGTGAACAACGTGGAGTTTGAAAGCAAAGCAGAAGAGAAGAAGGACGTTGATGACTTGACGAAAAATGGGCCTAAACCGATCTTGCCTTACAGTTCCATGTTCATCCTAAGCCCTACAAACCCGTAAGTCCTTTGGCTCTACAACGGTGCTCATGGGTTACACGTGCTTCAAGCATGGCTATGCAGACAAACATCGTTAGCTTGATCTTCATCTCTGCCCATCAAACACACAGGAAAATCAAATAAAAGCTCACAGAGGCTGCAGACCAGATGCTGCTGTTCAGCTCAGCTTTCCTAGGGGAATAAATTGCCAGTATAGGGAAAAGATGATGGTTTAGGAAGACCCTTCCTAACTGCTGGTGTTGAGGCAGGCAGTTATTTGCCCAGCCCTACGTCACCGGAGGAAACATGCCTGCCAAGGATGAGAGCATGGGGCATCGCTGGGAGAAGACATTTCCAGGAGAAGCAGGTGTGGGTGGTTCTGATGTCAGCAAATCCTTGCAGGATCCTCAGCTGGAATTCGTATTTTTTCTGTCCTAGTGCTCTTGCATCACAGAAAACTTTGAACTGGGAATACGTGAATATTTTTTCATTTGCTAAGGCTGAGAGTACAGCCTGTGGGATCTGTTGGGATTACAGCATTTCTTCTGCTTCAGGCATCTCGGCCTCACGGGAGCTTTGTACGCAGAGGCTGTAAATAGAGAACGTGTCGCTTTGAAGGGCTGCAGGACTAGACAAGTGCAGCAGGGGTTGCAATAATTGTAGCGTAAAGGCCTGTGAGTCATTTAAAGCAGTAACTTAGGGCAACAGAGGGTGTTTGAACCCCCTGCCAACCCAGATATCTGCCAGGAGCAGATGTGACTGTTTCTCCCTGGCCCAGGTATCATAGAACCATAGAACCATAGAATGGCCTGGGTTGGAAGGGACCCCACGGATCATCAGGTTCCAACCCCAGACTTGTTGCAGATCCTAGATGCTGTTCTCTGAGGTTGTCCTCTGCATGCTCAGATTCCAGACGTGGACTCAGACCCTTCCTATGGAAAATTGCTCCAAGAGAGCAGTGGCTGACTGCACCGTCACGACTGTGACATCCTGGCTGCCTATGCAGTCAGTGGAGCAAAGCAGTGTGCTCATCTTTGACATGAGAAATGCATCTGTGGTGGAAGCCATGGTCTGGGAACCTCGTGCAGGAGGCAGGTTGAACCTCTGCTCTTAATGCAAGTGCCAGCTACGTAATTCAGACTATGTCCCTGCCTCTTCCAGGATCATATGGCTGCACAGACAGAATTTTTCAGTGGGGAAAGCTGGAGACTACCAGTGCCAGGTGGCAGAGAGGGAGAATGACCCCAAACTGCTGCTAATCTAATCTCCAAAGGAAACAAGCTGAAGACAAGTGTCCCCTTTGTGTGCAGTCCATGAAAGAGACAGTTGTTCTTCGTCTTGGTCTTCTCCAGCCACCTGCCAACTAGACGTCAGAAGTCTTCAGGATAACTGAGCTGAAAGCACAGAAAGTTTTCCCTTATCAGAATGCTGTGATCACACTGTACTATTTCTAGTAATTTCCTTTGAGTTTGTGTATGATGCCGTTAATGGGAGGGGAGAGCACGAGCTGAGGTGCACTCCTAGGGTAGCAGAAAATTAAGCCCGGGGTGGTCTGGAATTATGGAGCTTGGAGCCCCCTGGTTGGAAAAGGAAACAGTATTTTCCCATTATTTGGTAACTCAAGGGTTTTTGTTGTGATGTGACTCAAAAAAGAGCATTAGCTACAAAAATGTTGCAAAGGGCAGCACTGAGAGCAGGAAGGTGGGTGGCCCAAGTCCAGAAGCTGAGGAGCTGATAGAGAAGCAGCCAAACTTTGCCATTTTGTACATACACTTGTCTTTGCTCGCCCCTGCAATTCTGTGATTTTGTGATTTACTCACCTCATCCCAAGCCTCGCAGCCCAGGACTTGGTGGTGTTAAAGTTTTCTTGCCCTATTTCTCCAGCTCTCCTCAACAAAAGTTCTATGAAAAGACCATTAAAAACAAAACAAAAAGTTGCCATGAACAGAAGTATTATAACACAGGGTCAAAAGGAAATAACAAGACAAAGTCCAAACTCTAGGAATGCCAGCAGTTGTTAATCTTTTCCTGGTCAGGATGCAGACCCAACTGGATCCCCTCACATGCTTTGGCTGCTGCTTACTCCTCCAGAGGGGCCTTTCTGCTTTGTGGCTTGAGAAGATTTTCACCACATGTATTTCTAAATATCTCCTTTCCAAACCCCCCAGGGGATGCGTGACCCACGTGCTGCTAGAAGGCAAAGCACTCTGGGGAAACGTGAAGGAGATGGATCGCTTTCGAAGTGCCACCCACTCTCCTCACACACACATTAAGCGATTTCACAAGCACCACTGGCAGTTTGCTAATACTTCTGCTTCTCATTACTTGTTATGAATGATGAAGATCTAAAAATAGGGGCTTATTATGTCTTCCATGAATTGAATTTGATGCATGAATTGCAGTTACAAATGTTATTGAAAATGTTGTCTTTCATTTTTACGGGTTCGTAGAGCACGAAGATGATAACCCTCTACAGTGGGGGTTAAGGAAACCACAAAAACTTGTCTTCATGTTGTTTCACATCAACTCTGTACCTGTGATATTTGTAATTCTTCTTCATTCTGCATCCATTAGTAATCCAGAGAAAAGGAATATATAAGTAGGTGTGAAAAGTGAAATTTAACTGTTCAGAAATTTGGTTAGAGAAAATGCAGTATCATAACCAAATTCCATTCTCGGATAACGAGGTTGTTAGTTACACACACACTTGGATTCTTGGACAGAACTGAAGTCCTTTATTCAACTGACAAATGCAATGCAAATGTAGAGTTCTCTGCATTTGCTCTGAAATATTTGCAAGCTGTGTTCAAATGAGCTGAAATATGTGAACAGTTTTGCATTGCTTAGAAAATGAAGTACTTGTTACTTTTCCTGGACACAATTTGTGAACGAAAAGATTAAGTAATCAAATATATTACTTTAAAGTACTTGCCCAGCCTATGAAGAGTGGCTTAGAGTAAAGTGCAGGCAGATGTATTTGGCAAGAGAGAGCTTACTGGAAGTAACAGCCACAGTGACCATGCCAGTTTCAGCTAGGAGTCTCAAAGTACACCGTATATATCAATTTCAAAGGGATTATTTGATATTACAAGGATTTCCAAACTAGTTTTGAACTCTGAGGGCTTCTGTCTTTGAGTTCAAAGTGAATAGGTTTCAGAGGCACGTAAGTATAATTTGTGGGATCGAATCTAAATGCTTGAAAGACCTTCTGGTGCTCTTGTGATAGGTGCGTGCCATTGCTGTGCAGGAGCAGAGAGCAGTGCAGAGATGTTAAATGTCTTACCTTGAATCTCGCCACAGACCTCTTGCAAACCTGAGATTAAAGCCATCAATCCTGTTTCACATTCTCTTATCGTTGTTGTAATAGGAATCCTAAAGATGATACTCTTATTGAACGTTGTCCTCTTGCCAGTGTGCTGTGCTGCTGCAGGGCACCACTGCTGTACTGCTCCCAGCGCCTGCAGCAGTCCTCCATGTGCTTCTGTTGCTTGCAGGATTCGACGTCTGTTCCACTACATCGTCAACCTGCGCTACTTCGAGATGGTCATCCTCATAGTGATAGCCCTCAGCAGCATCGCCCTGGCAGCAGAGGACCCTGTCCAAGCAGAGTCCCCGAGGAACGATGTGAGTCCTGGCCAGCATGGCCAGAATAATGTTGTTCTGCTTCTCCCAGCAGTTATGCACGTGGCACTTCCACTCCCACCTCCGAAGGCCAGCAGTGCACTGGCAGGTGGGCAGTTCAGGGGCTGGAGCTGGTGACATGCTGTCACTTGGCAGGGCAGCTGGGCACAAGCATGCTCTTAGCCTGCTGTAGGATCTTGCAGCTTAACCAAACCTCTTTCTTTCAAACTGAGTGAGAATATGGAAATCACTGCTGGTGGGGCTGATGTCAGTTATGTGGAAGAAGCCTGAAAAGCTTCCACACCATTTAGCAATGGGCAGAGCCTCCCCACTCACACAGAGGGCTGATGTCCTGAGATCTCCTGCTAGAGCAGAATCTGAGGAAGTGAAAAATGATGTGACAGTGGCTTGTTATCTTGGCGCAATAGCAGTCTTCTGGAATCAGTAGAAAACCTCTTTATGCATGGCTGCCAAGCCAAACTCAGAGGCTTTGTGTGATAAGAAGTGGGAAGGCAGCACCCACAGGTGAGTGTCTGAAGCCCAGCAGCCCTGGTCCTTGCAGCAGGGATCTGGGTGTCCTCCAGCACATCCGCAGCAGGACACAGGCACAGGGCTGCTCACAGCCTGCTGTGTGGACACCTGCGAGTGTGCAGAGCTGAAAATTAAGTACAGAAATTGCAAGATGCAGCTGCCTGATTTTGGACACCTCGGTGTAGTTATCTGTGGTATGCAGCTGGCCTCTTACCTTTGAGTCTTGTCAGAATTAGCCTTTTCCAGTGAGGATCAAGGAATGTCTAGAGCAGTAATGAGCTGAAGTATCTACAAGCGATCTTCCTTCCTCACCCTTAATAACTGTGCAATGAGCTTCAACAAAAGGATTTTATCAGGCTCTTACCCTCCCGACGTCTTTAATAACGTTATCATCAGTTACAGCAGAAAAGCCTGGACTGCTATGCAGATGCTGGCAAATAAGCTCCATAGGAAAGGATGTTCACAGATTGTGATTTGCAATGTCCATTTTGCCTTATTGAGCCTGCCCTGTATGCAGGGGCACTGAAGCAACCCATGGGCACACATTCTGTTCTCTGGCAAGGACTGGCATTAAGAGTTTAAATGAGATTATTTAAATTTGTGTCTAAACAACCTCCCATGAGAGGGAAGGTATCCATCAGCACCGTGGCTAGTAGACCATTGCTGGAAGAGGCTTTTTACACCTTGCTCACGTGCAGGCCATGTCAGCGGGCAGCCTCCCCTAACGCTTTATTTTCCTTTCCAATCAGGCTCTGAAATACTTGGATTATATATTTACGGGTGTCTTTACCTTCGAGATGGTGATCAAGGTAAGAATTTTCCCACACATACGTTCACCTCGCCTGTTAGATCCACACTCATCTATTTCTGGGAACCTGCAGAAAGGGGGTGGAGCACCGCAGAGCTCCCCGGGGTGCCTGGGAGGCGTCGGTGGTGAAGTTTTAAATCAGGAACAGCGTTCAAAAGCAGCCAATGCGTAACAGATGCTTTTCTGTGGACGCCTTCCTAACTTTTCTCAGTCTCACATTTCATGGAGGAAAATAAGGATATCTTTAGTAGCTGTGGTTGCATAAGAAGCTAAGAGATCTGGGTGCATGATGCAGGAATGTCTGCGCATGGCTCAGGACGCAGCAGCTGATGGACCTCGCCGAGACACACCTGCTTCTTCCCTTTTCCTTTGATGCTGATCAGGAATATCAATAGCAACTGATGCTCGGTTTATCAAGTTCCAAAAAGTTGAGCATTTATGTTTGTGTTTTGCTCAGCAGGGTGATGGACTTTGCTGAAACTGCGGGACAGTAACATTCCAGAATGCGTCATTCTAACAAAGTCAGGATTTGTTCTTGGTGTAATGATGGGGTTAGATTTTACTGCCAGAGCAAGATACAAAAGAGACGCAGAATAAATAAAAAACAAAACAGAACAGATTTTACTTTTCCTTTTTTTTCTTTTTTTCAATGAAAGAAGGATTTGAAGCTATCTGAAAAAAGCAACTTTACGTGGGCAGTTGTAGAGCTCTCAGAAAAGCAGCTAAAGATCTCTGGCAAACACTTTCAGACTCAATTTGAGAAGATCCTTAGCAGCATTGCAAGGAAGAGTTGGTCTCATACAGAAGCAAACGAGGCTGCACACTGAGCAGCATCCTTCAGCAAGTGCTCCAGGGTGGGCGTTTGCCTTTGCTGCTTTTAGGTGTGGGTCTTCCCATCCTTTCTTTGTGCTTCATTGTAACATCCTATTCCAAGCCTTAATTCCTACTAAGCCGGCAGGACTGGGGTAGAATAAAATTAAACTATATCACACACAGATGGCAGTTCATAGAAATTAATGCATGTCTATGAAAAGAATCCTATATAGCAGTGCTTTTTTCTGCCATGCATTTGGTTATGGTTGATTGCCTTCAGATTTGGCTGTGACTCAGCTCTTTGTGCCTATGGAGATAAGCAGCTTGACTCAGTATCTCGACGTTGCCCTGCTGGTGTCAAACCCAGAAGAAGGGTTTGTGGAGGGTCATTGGATCGAGGATGTTCCTCTGTGCCTCATTAACACTGATTTGATGCTGTTTTTACTAAAACTCTTTCTTTTGTTGTGTTTCCTCCAAAGATGATTGACCTGGGGCTGTTGCTCCACCCTGGCTCCTATTTCCGTGACCTGTGGAATATCTTGGACTTCATTGTGGTCAGTGGGGCCCTGGTGGCATTCGCCTTCTCGTAAGTACATTTTCCTTAACACCCAGATTTCTAGGAAATGAACTGCAGAGGAGGCAGGGGCACAGTGCAGAGCTAGTTGAAATGCAGTGTTTGTGGCTCTGCTTCTCAGCAAAATGTTCAATTTTTGCCCTTTATCATCCTACAGCTGGGGAAAAGAGATCTAAATTTGTCTTGTAGGATGTCTTGAAAATTCTCTCAGCTTCAGGGTGAGTTTATTTGCTGTTCATTCAGATGTTGAGCCGAGATTTTTGGGACCTTCTGGCCACCTTCTTTTCAAGGAAGCATTATAACAGTTTGTGGCAGTCTTTTGTCTTCAGGCAATTGTTTTAAAAATTGTCACAATGAAAAAATAGTTGATGAGAGCTCAGTGAATCTTTTACAGAACATTATTTCTAGAGTGGTGGATATTTATGATTCATACAACTTTGGTATTTCCCCTCCTCCTCTCCCATTCAGTGTATTTCTATTTCCAGAGAGTTTCACTTTAGTGCTAATTGCTCCCTCTACTTATGACATTAAATAAGGTTTCATGCGACTCTAATGGCATGAAGGGTTTTATGTAACAAACACAGATAAATTGTTTTTATCAAGTGAAGGTTAGCTTTTGGTTTGGGCACTTTTTCTCAGAACAGACCAAAGGAAGAGCAATGCAGGTTTCCCAGAACCTGGGGAGCTCAAAGCTGGATGGCAGAAGGAAATTTTCCTCCTGTATTTCTGGGCCGCAGAGTCATTGCAGTGCAAAAATTTTCCTGAGAAATTCTAGGGCTTGACCTGGAAATAAGTTTCAAGTCTTGGCCAGTTTAATTTTCTGCTAAATTAGCCCTGAGTAATTACAGTGAACGTTTAGCAGCTCAAGCCCAAAATCCACTCACCTGTTTGTTGACATGATGATTAGTGAAGATGAAGAAATTAGCAGTGTTTTACTTGCTAATGAGAAAAACCATTCACCTTTGTCAGGGAACTGTGAAAGCATGTCCTCCTTACTTCAGGCTGATGGTAGGGTTTAGGCAGATGGCCACATCTGCTGCTTTTCTTACCTGCTTACGTGTCCCTACCAGCATCCAAAGTTACCAGTATCTTTCTGGTAATGTTGGCCTGGAATATTTCTCAGGAATTTTTCATTTTCTGAGGTGTCAAGACCCTTTCTCATGACAGCTGTAACATCTGTATTTTGGATCTTTTGTTCTTCAAAGCACATGCTGAATAAAAAAAAATGTCTACACTGATTTGACTCCTGCCAAGGAGCGGATGAACAAGACATGGAATTGCTGATGTGATTTTTGAACCAGCTGAGAAATAGCACTTCTCCTTTTCCAAGTAGGATGTATTACAGATGGAACACAGAACGCAGACCTGAAGTCATGTGCAGAAGTTCTTCAATCCCATGCTTGTGTTTGACAGCAAATTGTTTTGAATAGAGATTTTTGGATTCTGGCCTTTCTGTGCCCAATTCTATGCTAAATAATTGGTTTGCTCTGGGAGCAAGCTGTGCCAATACAAATATTTCAAAGGGAGGCTGCCATCCCATCCCTCTTTGGAGACTTTGTCACTATTCATTAGAAATCAGTATTTCAGAGGAGCTGAGTGCTCTGTTGTAAGGAAGCCTGTTTTGAGATGTGAAGGCTGAAGAGAAAAATAAAAGTCAAATAACATTAGTCACAAGCAAGTAGGTCGCTCCAAAAGTAATGTCTCCTGTTTTTATTTCCTTGGAAACTACAACAGCTGCGAAAAGCACCATAACACCATATGATAGACCAAATTGCCAGCTGCAGAACAGTATTTTTCAACACAGTCACCACCATTAGCTATGCATTTGCACCAGTGATGAACAAGGGTGCTATGCTCATAAGAATCTCCCCTGGAGGGGGTGACCCACTGTTTCACAGCAGCTATGATGGTGGTGTTGCTAGGAAAATGTTGCCCACACCATCCATCTTTCATTGGCCCAACCAGATGGAAATCAGAAGGCACCACCGAAACCAGACGACACAGAGTGTGTGGTAGGACAGTCCAGCCAAAATTGGCAATGTGCTTCACAGTCTTCAAACTGGTATGGGACCTGGCCTTGTCATATTGCAGGGGAAAGGCTGCCTTCTTCTCTGGCCTGACTTTGGATGTTCAAGCCTACAGCTTAGTCAGCATCGTGATGTACTGGTCAGAGTTGATGGTTTGCTCTAGTTTCAGGAATTCCAGAAGGATCAACTCTTTCCTATCCCAAAAGACAGTGCATATTACTTTGCCTGCTGAGGGCTGCGTCTTGAACTATTACTTTGAAGAGGAATTCATGTCACCACTCCAAGAGCTGCCATTTTGACATCAGCTCGTTGTGGTGACACCACGTCTTGTCACCAGTAGGGATGTGATTCAGGAAACTGCTCCCTTCAGCCTCATATTCAATAGGTCCTGACAAACTCACGTACAGTGTTTTGTCTGTTCCTCCGTTAGCATTCATGGGACTCACCTAGTGCAAACTTTACAATATTCCAACGTTTCCACCATCATTTCCAATGCATTGAAGCTGATATGCAGCTCTGTACACAGTTCCCTGGCTGTAATCCGCCAATCTGTGCAGATGAGCTGATCAAGACACTCTTCATTTTGTGGTGTGACAGCTGTGCACAGCCATCCAGAACGTGGCTTGCCTTTCACGTTGCTGCCACCACTGCTGACACGCACCACCAGCTCCTCACTGTGCTGACATCCACTGTTTGGTCTCCATAAGCATTCAGCAAGTGTCAATGGCTGTCAATGGGTGCAATTCAGTTCCACCTCTTTGCTTCATTCGCACTTCCATGTCAGACACCATTTTATCAGTGCTGCTCTGCTGCCATCTGTCACACAGCAACAAAATGGAACGGGGTATTGGTGGGAAGGTTCAGCCTCTGCTGCCATCCCACCAACATCCGCCTCTGACATCATGGGCCAACATAATAAAATAGGAGGCATTACTTTGGGATCAGCCCTTGCGTTAGTATGCAAAGCAATATTATCCAAATCTGTGTTTCACTGAGAATTTCCCTTTTTCCATTAGGAATTCAAACGTTATAGACAGACTGGCGAAGAGACAGCTGGTAAACCCTTCTGAGCAGCTCTGTTTGCTGTGAGAGCAAACATCAGGGTTTGCCTCTAAAATGTCTTCTCTTCAAAAAAGATCTTCTTTTGGACAAGTTATTGATTAAAATGAATATTTTTTAATCCTTCTGAGTCTTTTTGTGCTCAGGTTTCCCATTGCTCACCTTGAACCATGAATATCTAACGGCCCCTCATCAGCTTCTAAATAAATTACTTGTACATCCCCTGACTGTGCTTCGTAATAGCGTGCCCCAAGCTGCTTCTATTTTACATGCTCTTTGAGCAATTATTGAGCAGGGATTTACAAAAGGGAATGCATAAAACCTGTCTGCCTATTTACAATCTTCCAGATTAAAGTGAGTCAAACCTATTTCTGAGGCTTGGAAAAATTTGAATTTCTTCTGTGACTTTCATTATGACTGTAACTGCTGCAATGTGCCCATATTTCAGCTGGCAGGGAGAGTGCTGACATACAAGTGAGAGGATCCTTGTGTTGTCTCTGGTTTAATCTGACAGCAGGAAATCCAGTCATTCGTGGGGAGATAGCTCCTTCTCTGTTCTTGCTAGTCCAGTTATGAATACTAACAAGTCTCAGACTGTTCAGATGAAATTTGGATAGAAAGGCAACTCCTTAGCTCAACTGTGTTGTCTGGCTAAGCCAAGCCCTGCTGAATTTTGATAATCCTGAAAATGAGCTTTTGGAGAATAAACTGGGTAATCTTCATTGTTTTGTTAGTGGGTTTTGCTAGCAAATACCAAAGTCCTGTCATTCATCACTGGTGTTACTGTAAAAATGTACTTAATGTGGCTCTTAGTTTCTGTTTGCAAGAATACGTGATTGCCTCTCAGTCAGTGTGAGTTAATTTGTTCATGTTCTTGACCTGGTGGGTGTCCAGTAAAGGTGATGTGATGTGATGTGTCCCTGAGCACCTAGGAAAAAGCAGACCTCCCTGAAACACTTCTATCCGGAATGTTTCATCAGACTGTTTATTTAGCCATACGAGATGGTATCAGTCACTGCTGCACGGTACGTGACATCCATCTCGGTCTTTCAAACCAGCCTGCCTTCTGCCTGCAGCTCTTGAAGCTATTCTGTGCTTCACCCTAGTTTAAACATTTTTGAAAGCAAGATCCCCAGCAAGATGCTAGAAAGATTAATAGTACTGATGATGATAAAAAGAAATGTCCTCCATTTAGCAATGCATTTCAAAGGGAAATACCCTTCTTTGTCTAGAGATAAACATGCCACAAACACACAGAGACGTTTTAGTCTTTAGGGAAGCAGAAGCAGAGGAGCTTAAAGCAAGCTACTAAATCTGTCATCCAAATTTAACAGCCCCAGGTATAAAGCCCACTTGTTCCATAGAGATAGCTGATGAATAGGAGCAAGAGATTGCATTTCTACATTTTCAGCATCAGAAAGGTGGCTGGGATAAACAGAGTTTCACGCTACTCTCTGAAAAATCAGATGGCATTTGCCAAACAACCGAAGATATTTCTTCCCAAAGTGCCAGAAGGATGGAGGTGTATTTGCCCTGCCTACTTGGCAGAAGGAGGGCTCATGCTCTGGGGGGATGTGTGGGTATATGCTGTACGGCCATTCCGTTGCTTTCTTGTGTGTTTATCTTTATGACACTGACTCGGTGGGTGTGGGACGGGATGGGATTCGCTGCCAGCACGTGTCTGCAGGTGCATGGGGTGCACTGTACAGCCTTATGTTTGTCATTGACTCTGCTCTTTCTTTGTCTTCTTCTTGCTGGAATCTCTCTAGGAGTTTCATGGGGTAATATGTTATTCCTGTATCTTGCTGCACTGTTTATGCCTGTCAAATGTGTGTACACACACTTACCACTGTGGAAACGAACCATGTTACACCCATTGCATTGACTCCTTTGTCACATTATCCAGTGAAATGTTATCTTCCCTTAACAGTTCTCATTCATTCCAATTTCCTTTAACCAGAGGATAAAAGCAGACTAGAAAGCTAGATGACAGGTGCTGTATTTGACCAGAATGTCAGCAACCACGATCAGCATCAGAAATATTTGAGGGCACGATTTGCCCCTCTACTCTGCTCTCGTGAGACCTCACCTGGAGCATTGTGTCCAGTTCTGGGGCCCCCAACACAAGAAGGATGTGGAGCTGTTGGAGCGGGTCCAGAGGAGGGGCACGAGGATGCTCAGAGGGCTGGAGCACCTCCCCTACGAGGACAGGCTGAGAGAGTTGGGTCTCTTCAGCCTGGAGGAGAGAAGGCTGCGGGAGGACCTGATAGCAGCCTTCCAGGACCTGAAGTGGCCTACAGGAAAGCTGGGGAAGGACTTTTTACAAGGACAGGCAGTGACAGGACAAGGGGTAACGGTTATAAACTGGAAGAGGGCAGACTTAGACTAGATATAAAGAAGAAATTCTTCCCTGTGAGGGTGGTGAGACACTGGAACAGGTTGCCCAGAGAAGCTGTGGGTGCCCCCTCCCTGGCAGTGCTCAAGGCCAGGCTAGATGGGGCTTTGGGCAGCCTGGTCTGGTGGGAGGGGTCCTTGCCCATGGCAGGGGGTTGGAACAAGATGATCTCTAAGGTCCCTTCCAACCTGAACCATTCTATGATTCTATGATTTAGTGGCTGACGTGTGAGTTCACAAAAATCGTAATACCTAGTTTTAAATGAGCGGTTTTACGCTTAGAGGCGTGCAGGCCTAACCGGTGTCAGCAGTGCTGGAGGTCCCAGGCCTGGCGCTGTGCAGGACGCGGCCTGGCCAGGCCTCTCACAGCGGAGGAGCCTGACCTGGAAAGAGAGAGGGAGACGTTCTGAGAGGTTGGCAGGGGCCGTTTCCAAGGGAAGAGGTACGAAAAGTGGCATTTAGCCATCTGCAAGGATCTGTTTGGTTGGTGGCACAGAGCAGCTTTTCCTCGGGGACCACAGGGGACGCAGAGGGGCTTGGGGTCCCACCACAGCCCTGGGCCGGGCAGGAACGGGGACGTGCTCCTCAGCAGCAGACCTCCAAACGGGCTGATGGAGAGGAGAGCTCTCTGAGGGCCAAAATTTGGGTGCTCGTTTCTCCCTTCTGCCTAGGACAGCAGACCCCTGAGAGCCAGGAGGCCCCCTGTGCTCAGACAGGGCGGGGTGACCTGGTCTCCCCCTCACTGGGGCCATTCCTGCTGCCCTGGGGGCTCCAGGCAGCAGGAGATGGGGACCCACCCTGCTCTGAGTGTCTGATGGCTCTGAGAGGCCCGGGTGTGTGAAATCACAGCTGCTGGCAGGAGCAACAGGAACGAGAAGCTTCCATTTTATAGAACGATTAATTTTTTAAAGGTCCATTTATTTATTAAAGGAGAGGAGGCCAGGCAAAGCTCTTATAAAAGATTTTAAATGTTTTAAATAACTGAGCAGCAAACTGCCACAGGAAAACTGAACTGGCCTAATGCAACCAGAATTGACCTAATGTAAGTTGTTTTTTTCTTCCCTTTCTTCCTTTCTATTCCCCCCAGGTCCCTGGGTTTCTGTTTGCTGTCTGTCTCCTGCTTGCTCTTACATAGCTCTTATGAATTTGGACGTCATTATAGACCTTTTCCTTCCACACCAATTTAATCTTGTGGTGAGAAATGTGCAGTTGTGACTGCTCTGGTCTAGTGTGTGCTCATGTGCACCTTTTGACAGAATCTTGGTTCCATCTAGACCGTTTATTTTGGGATATGTGGCTTCGTGCTAGAGTAGTGTAAAAAAACATTATGGTAGAGGTGTCTCCTAAAACCACCAAAAACAATTCTTAAGGTTTTATTTGACGGGCTGAAATAGTTGCAAAAATTACATTTAATCAGAACGTGTTTTGCAACTCTCTGTTTCTGAGGACCATTCCTTCGGAAAAGCTTTATCTTATAGAAAGACTTCTAGTGACAAGACGTAAGTGCAATTCTTCAGGATCCTCTGTATGACTTAGATCATAAATCCCATCAACATTTAATCAGCTCATGCTCTTTATTTTCTTAGGTGCCTGAAAGAAAGAAAAAAGTCAACCCTTCTTGGTGTCCTTCGTTCAGGCAGAAGGAATTTCACAGGACTGGAGCTGTCTTCCCTTCACTTCTCAGCTCTCAGGGCAGTCTGCACTCTTCCCTGAGTCTGGAAAAAGCTACTCCCTCTTTCATACACCTAGGAGGAAGGATTTGCTTTCCCCTTCTATTCACTAGTCCCCAGAAGGTTGGGTTAACCTTCCTCCAGTGTCAAATCCATAGACTTTATGGCTCCAGGCTTGGGGCCAGCCCTGTAGCACCTGAGATGGCTCCTTCAGAGCCGAGAAATATCTCTGTTCCCATCTCAAGCTGCATTTCCAGGGAGTCATACTGGTGCAATTGTTATTTGACACAAATAAACAGCAGCATTGAAAACAGCATCTTAGATCTCCTGGATGAGGAGTACTGGAAGATGCAGTATGGAAGTTTTCTGTGGTTCAGCTTTGAACCAGTTGAGTATGTTGAGGCTTATTAGTTGAGTTGCTACCTGCAAGAGGCTGTGCTGCTAAGCTGGGCTGTATCTGCAAACCAGAAATGTAGCTACAAATGATCAAGAATTTAATATATTTCTGGACCAAGGTGTCCCTGCCTTCTACTTAATGCTTTTTTTTCTACTGCTGCCCCAAGCACACATCCCTCAGCCTTTGCTTTTCTCTAGCTCCTGCATCTCTGAACTCCTTCTGCACCCTCTTCTGCTCTGCTTCTTTCTTGCTAGTTGTTGGTGATTTCAAAGCAAGTATGCAAAGCCAAACATGGAGCAGATCTTCATTTATGTTCAAACCTAAAGAGAAAACCAGTTCAACTACGCTGGCTATGTCAGCTTCATCCTGACCAGATTAAAGGGTCTCTAATGCAAACTGAAAAAATAATTATTTTAAATATGCAGTGGTTCCTCTGTGGCATTAAATCAGTCCTGTAGCTCCATGAGCATTAGCACAACCACATGGACCTAGAACCCTGCTAGCAGGCAGCTTCCATCTGTGGCTGATGAAAATGGCCCTAAGGCAGCCCTGGGAGACTGACAGGGAGAGGGGCAAGTAAATCTCCATTTCGCTCCTCCTGTCCTCTGACATGGTGCGGAGGGCTGGCTGCTAACAGGCTGTGGGGAGATTATCCCTCACACACACTTTGTGGGGTCTCTAGGGTTGCTTGTGTTTGTATTGCTTTACTGTTGGAGAAAAGAAGCTTCATTAGCAAGCTGAAGAGTAGGGTAGGTATATCAGCATTGCTCCACATGTTGTTCATTCCCACCTGTGTTCCTCCAGTTACAGTCTCAGACCCAAACCTACAGTCATGAACAAAACTCTGTTAAAGATTTCCATCCCATTTTCACTTCATACAGAATGAAGGAGAATGCCATTGTTTTGCTGTTGGATTGGAAGAAGATGTAACTGTGTGGGGGAGGGGAAATAATTCTTTTCCATTTATTTTGGAAGTGCACGAGGAGTGGAGCTCTTTCCTTCCCCTAATTCCTCTTCATGGTTATGAGAGGCCTGATGTCATGTCTTGCACACAAAAACTAAAGAAAAAGTATGACTTCTAGTAGTACCTGCATGCATAAGTGGGAAGTTGCCCTAGCACCGTTCCAGGCATGTAATATGCCATCATATTACATGGTCCAGCATGGGTTTGGTAGCATGTCTTCTAAAAGAGACCTGAGGACAGGGGTACAGCCACACAGAGTGGCTCTGCTCCTGAGCAGAGCACTGGCCCTCACCACAAAGGCTCCGGTTCCCTCTGGTCACTGCCTGCTGGTCCCAGCACAGCTTCACTGCAGGGAAGGGCCAGGAGCACACAAACATCCTCCTGCCTTCCCGAGGTGCCTGGGGCAGGGTGAGCACCCAGTGTGACCTTCTCACTTCTCAGCTGAGCCTCTCCCAGTGGCTTCAGCCCATGTGTGCCTCCCAGCTGGGACTGGCGCATGGGGGGAGCTGGGGTAGGAAGGTCACTGGTTCCTTGGGGACACTTGGAGAGTGGCTGGGAAGTGCTGGAGAGCATGAGAGGCCGAGCATGGCAATGTCCATGCCCTGCCCCAGTTTCCCTCCACACGTCCCAAGTCAGTGGTCACCTGCGGTCCTCACCAGTCCTCTGCATCCGAGGGGAGGATGGCACCCGACACAGAAACAGAGCACCACTGGCTATCACTAGGTGGTTTGGTAGTGACCCGAGGACCAAACTATTCCCTCTGTTGTTCTTGTGCCTTTTATACTTTGCAGAGGAACCAAAGGCAAGGACATCAACACGATCAAGTCACTGCGGGTTCTGCGGGTCCTAAGACCGCTGAAGACCATTAAACGGCTGCCGAAACTGAAGGTTAGAGAATAACCCCAAATCGTTCTTTCTGTGGAGGTTTGCAGCCTATCTGAGTGGAAGCTGACGGAGTAAACTTCATCCAAGTTATTTTTGTTCTTTTTATTTTGTTGCAGTTAGTCTCTTTGCCAGGTTTATAAAAATAGCCATGCAGATGTTCAGCAAATGTCAAACACTTGTTTCTTTTACAAACATTGTATGCAGTTTTATGAATTATTTTGAATCCACATTAAAATTGAACTTCTAAAAAAAGAAATGAAAAAAGTTGCATGTGATTTAAATTACTGTTTGTACATGTGATGCTCCTAGAAATGATACATGAGAAAATAGATTTTGGAGTGTTTGACTTTCACTAGAGAGCTTAACATGAATATTGCAGGATTTTCCCCAGTCTGTCTAAAGAGAGATGTCATTGCTGTATGAGCAGTTTTAATCTGTTCATCTCTCCTATTAAAGAATATATGGTGTGGGGTTTTATAGCAGTATCCTTTCATCACTGGAATGCTAAGTTGCAAAGTAAAGTAAATGTGATGTCTTGTGGTTACTTATTCAGTAGCATTTCAAGAACGCTTTGAGACAGAGCCAGCCCTGGAAGCAGAGAGTGGAAGGAGTTACAGAATTTAATCATTTCTGCATTTGGGAACTCTGCAATATCTATTATAGAATGTCTTCATGTGTCATTAGTGCTCACAGGCTCTTTTCTGTGAGAGATGGGAGGAAAAGTGAAGGGTGCTTTCGCCGTGCTGAAACAATGTCTGACAGTTCCTGTTTTCACATAATGCTAGGAAAAAATTAGAGTTACTTATTATATAGATTTGTCTTTGTCCTTGTCTGCAATTCATGCCTAAATAATTTTCGTTTCATGCATTTTTATGTGTGCTAAATTTACCTCACAAGATAAGGAAGAGTGATGTTGAACAATGTAGAAAATGGTCTTTATTTGTTTAGAAATCTGAAATGCATGTTTCCTGGGTCACGCAACAGTCAAGAGCAGCTCTGTCTTCCTGCAGAATGCAGAACATTTTCTTTTTGTTGAATACCTTCCTTATTCTCAAGTCATTTTACAGAGTAATTTTACCCTTTCTAAAGAAGCATTCAGAAATCTTTGTGAAGCAGAAGTCATATTCACATGGTTTGTCTTCAAAATTCTTTTTCATTTTTTTCCTGGATGAGATCTTGCACACAACAATCAGCAAGATTAATAGGGTGATTAGAGATACTTCCAGTGTTTTAATTTGGGGTTTCTGTGTTGCATCAGGAGCGTAATTCTGGGAACTATTCACTTCCATTCAGAGAAACAGAAACAGCATTGTACAAGCCCTGTGCTCAGGCTATAACACAGCTCCATTTCTATTATTATGACAAAATTCTCAGACTAAAATTAAACTGCAAATTACTTGTAACAATGTATCAGTGACTAATAACCAAATAAATGTATGAGAAGTTATTTGCAGAGAGTTCAGAAGTGACATATGCTCACTAGATTATTCATACTTAATTTTGATAGACACTTCATGAGAAAAAAAATAAAGTTCAAAGCATTTGGTTGTTCTGCATCTGGTATATTTTCATTATTATTCAAACAGTTCAAATAACAGTCAATAAGTAACATATTTGATGAAGGTTTTCCCCATCCGCTGTGAATAAATTAAACACAAGTACGTTTTTCATTTCATAATTGGCCATGGGAATATTATTTCTCTATCTTTACTAATTTTATGGGCAGCACCAAAAAGTTCAGTGACACAGCAAACACATCAAGCAAGCAGGAGTTGTAGGAAGCCGGCATTTTCTCCTTCTGACCATTTTGTGCACAAGTCAATGAAACCACGCAAGGGTTGGGCGTTGGATAACTGCTCCCTATGTAGGCAGGAGCTAGATGCGAACGTAAAGCACTTTGCCTTTCACCCAACCCCTAACCTCATTCTCTGTCCTCAGGCTGTCTTTGACTGCGTGGTGAATTCCCTGAAGAACGTCCTCAACATCCTCATCGTTTACATGCTCTTCATGTTCATTTTTGCTGTCATTGCTGTGCAGCTCTTCAAAGGCAGATTCTTCTACTGCACTGATGAGTCAAAGGAGCTGGAGAAGGACTGCAGGTATGGCAAGAGCAGGGAGCCTGAGGTTCCCCTGGCACCTATAGCCCCTGGCTTTCCCAGAGCTGTATCACTGGGGTATCTGCTGGGCTTGATGAGGCTTCTGTAAGTAAGAGCATTGCTTCAGCATGATAATCCTAGATGTGAATTTTCCCTTTTGTTGTTTTAATAGCTTCACTGTTCCTGGCTCTGATCTAGCAAATGATCACTCAGGTGGTTAACGATATTGAGGAGCAGGCTCCTTCTCCCAGTGAGGGCTGGGTGTGAGTTCAAGATAAAGCACAGAAGTAGTTTGGAAGAGGTGGCATGACTCCTCTTTCTATCTGCTGCCTTGATTCTCAGGGCTCGTGTAAATTAAGAAAACAATGAATAAGTAATCAAAAGTGAGTCAGTAGGAAGTTAAAGAGCTCCTAATTAGCTAGGAAAAGGGGTATTTGACTATGTTAAAAGCCCTATCATGCTTTGTCTTTTGCAGCAGAGCATTGAGGTGTTTGCTCTGCACAGCAGATGTTTTCCATGGCACCCAAGCCGTATCATTGGCACTGGCCAGTTGTGCCCGCCTGCATCACCCTCTGCTGCAACCCGTGCACCATAAGGCTCTCGCTGCAGCTCTGCCTTGCAAAAAAGCAGATGAATTGCAGAAAAGTGTGAAATTTTAGAAGAATTCAGGATAGAGGGGAACTCCGCAGATGTTGGGTCTGAGCCCCATCTCTCGAATCAGGACCAATTCTGAAGATAGATACAGCTTTCTAGTAGGAATCAGAGACTGTTCTCCATCAACAGCACAGTTTCCTGTGAGGTCAGACAATCTCGGGGCTACCATGCTGTTAGCTTCCAGCTTCACCCAACAAATGAATGTCCTGAAGACATTAATTTCATTTCTAAACCCCAGGCCCAGTTCCTGAGGCTCCTCTAGTCTTATGTTTGAGCAACCTGACCTTGTTGGAGATGTCTCTACCCATGGCAGGGGTTGGAACTAGATGGGCTTTAAGGTCTCTTCCAACTCAACCATTCTGTGATTCTACAAATCTAGGGGCAGTTTCCTAGCTGAGAATGGTTGGAGCCTGTTAATAGGGTTTTCCAATGCTCTCATTGGGATAATTTGGTTTAACTCTCCCATTTGGTCTAAATCTCTGTTGTTCCTAGGGGTCAGTACCTTGACTATGAAAAAAATGAGGTGGAGGCGCAGCCCAGGGAATGGAAAAAATACGAGTTCCACTATGACAACGTGCTGTGGGCTCTGCTGACGCTTTTCACCGTCTCCACAGGAGAAGGGTGGCCAACGTGAGTACGTGGGGCTGACAAGGCCACCAGCTTTTGCTCAGAGGTAGCTGCAGCTTTCCATGGCTCAGGGACATGAACAGGACAGGTGGCACAGAAAATAAGAGTAGTTTTTATCAGCCAAGATTTACTTTCCCCTTGTTTGAATATAGAGTGAGCCAGTGGGCAGCATTCTGCATTTTTCTTGGTGCTCCTCTGAGCTTGCACACTGATGCTTAGGCAGTTTTCAGTAGAACAGCCTGCTTGCTCCTGTCTCTTGGACATGCACACCTTCTTTAGGTGCACAATTTATACTGGAAATGTAAGAAAATGAGTGGGAAAAGTATTGTGACACATGCTGAAAGTGTACTGGGTGTTTGAACCCCCAGACTGTCTTTACTGTTCAGCATATGACTTTAGTTTGGCAGGCATTTCTGCTGGGACACACACTGCAGTTCATGGTGGCAGGATTTCCCTGTCCACTATGTTCAGCTATTTAATAAAATAAAGAAAAAAACAGCATCAGTCTTCACTCTCCAAACCTTTGTTATGTTCCCCTGGATACTCAGAGATCGTCAGTACCTCTCTTCCCAATCTTATTTCATTCATGTTGACCAGAGCAGAAGAGAAGCCAGATCTAAACATATTTCCTCCCCTCACTTGGCTAGGGTGGATATGTGGATCTGTATGTAGTAAATCACCACCATTCATGAGAATGGTGAAAACAGAGAGGGTTTGCCTAAAAATATCCTCAAGGAAAACTTCTTCCCAATCACAGAGATGGGAATGGGCTTGACCTGAGCATATATGGAAAACCCTCCATGCAAGTGAAGGCCAGTGAGTGACAATCAGAGTGTCATTGGTGCTTCACACTGATTTTGGTGACTTTTCTTCTCTCTTTGCGCTTGCTTGCAGTGTGCTGAAGCACTCAGTGGATGCTACCTACGAGGAACAGGGTCCCAGCCCTGGCTACCGAATGGAAATGTCTATCTTTTATGTGGTGTATTTTGTTGTCTTCCCTTTTTTCTTTGTGAACATCTTTGTGGCGTTAATCATCATCACCTTCCAAGAGCAAGGAGATAAAGTGATGTCAGAATGCAGCCTAGAGAAAAATGAGGTACCCACGTCTTAGGGGTTCAGCAGCTGTGGGAGGTGGCTCCTGGGGGTTCAGAGCACCTTGATGCTGAGGGGACATCACTCCTCATCCCTCCTGCACTAGGAAGGGCTTCAGAACATGTGATGTCGCGTGCTAAATGCAAGACCTAGAGAGTATGGACACCAAACCACTCACAGACTTTAGCTTTTGCATAAAAACAAAACAAGGAGAGTCCTTGAATGCTGCACTTTAGCTAGCAGTGCCCCTATCCCTGTGGGTCACACCTCCGCTGCAAAGCGGAGACAGTGCTGCGTGTCAGCTCAGGCGTGTACATGCGAAGCAGACAGAAGTGTTTGGCATTTTGGTGGCTGCTCATCAGAAATCAAAGTGAAATACAGTTGCTGCTGCTTCCCAGTGGAAAGCTGCCCTCACCAGGCTTTATTTATTTAGTTTTTTTCCGCCTTGTTGAGACATTGTCCTCCAGCAGCCAAAAGATGCCTTGGAAAAGGCGTTAGAACAGGGCAAGCATGTACAATGTTTTCCTTCCACGCTGCAGCAAATGACACTGGTTCCAGCTCAGGAACCTCCTAGGTTAGGTGTGGTATCTCTGTACTGAGCAGCAGCTGTGTATTGTTCTTCCACAGGTGTATCCAGTTTCTTCATGAACCCAGGTAGAATTTTAGCATTTGCAAAATGCTTTGTCTGGGGTGCCATGGCTTCAACTACCTGTGGTTCCCAAAAACCCCTTTTTCCTTAGTTTTGAAACTGGAGCCTGATTTTTGATTAAAAGAGATTACTTTTAATCAATTATACAGTTTGTCTGTTTGAACAAAATGTCCAAAATAAAGTATAATATGTAGACATGATTTACCCATATTTTTTCAACCATATCCTTCTTGAGATTTGCAGTATGACAAGATTGGAGATTTTGAATTTTTATCTCAGTCCAACATGAGAAAATGTTTCAGAATCAAAATTTCTTGTGGATAAAGACCATTTTAATGCACTTTTCTATTTATAAAAATTTCCAACTAATGGTATCTTTGAGAGTTCAACCATTAATATTTGTTGGATATTTTCTTGGTTGAGTTTGGTTCACATTTCAGACAAGTTATTAGCTGGAGAGGTTTTGTTGTGTGCAAGAACACACCTGAGCTTCACAATACTTTCTTGAAACACTGATAGCATCTTCATTAATCCTGCAGTTTCTGAAATTCTGTGTCAGGAGGAATTGGCGGAGTGTTTTCTGAAGTAAGCCCATGAATTTAAAACTCATTTCCTTAAGCAGGAAGGGATTGGGACCTGCTGGGTGACGAAGGCCTGTCTGCCACGTTGTGGGGTGTTACAGGAGTGCTGCAGGGTTTAGAATGTCTGTGAGGGTCCAGAAATTTGGGGATGATGTGCTGCAGTTTACAGTAGTAATCACATAGTGAGTGAGAAACACTTAGAAGTACCATCCTCCACGAAATGCTCCCAGCAATATTCTGACTGATGGAGACTGCCAGCCCTTGTCTGTATTCTTTTCATCCCATTTTTGTTTTGTAGAGGGCCTGCATTGACTTCGCCATAAGTGCCAAGCCACTGACCCGCTACATGCCTCAGAACAAGCAATCTTTTCAGTACAAGATGTGGAAATTTGTGGTGTCCCCTCCCTTTGAGTACTTTATCATGGTCATGATTGCACTCAATACTATTGTTCTCATGATGAAGGTTAGTGGGCTGTTACTGAATCTTTGCAATTCCGGGCTAGAAAATGCAGTGTTTGCTGTAGATGTTTTGTGCTCTCCACCTGAGAGCTGGATGGATTGGCAGGAACAACCACCACTTCTCATCTTCTTCACATGATTTTTAGAGGCCGTGTGGGATTCCTTCTGTCTCCAGAGGGAGGTGGTTTGGTTGTGATGAGACACTGTGAGTGGGAGCTGGCTCTGGAGCTCTGGAGCTCCTGGCTCAGCCTGTGCTTCCTGTGCAGAGCAGGTTCACTCCTTGGGGATGCTCTAATTCCAGCTGTGCCCCACTGGGATAACATGTAAACATGTAGGCATTGTTGTGCATGCATGAGTGGCATGCATAACTGTGATCTAACGTAAAGTTTTGCTTAAAGTGCCTGAATCTGGCACTAGAATGGGCAGGAGTCTTGCAGTCAGGCGAGTCAGCTGGGAAGGTTTTACTCTGAATGATTTCCAGTAACAACCTTTCTTCCATCCTGGTTTAGTTCTATGATGCTCCAGAAGCATATGAAGAAATGTTGAAATGCCTGAATATTGTGTTTACATCCATGTTTTCAATGGAATGTGTACTGAAGATCATTGCCTTTGGTGTGCTGGTATGTGCCTTCCTCATTTACTTTCAGCTGTTTCCTCTCTACATGAAATGCTTATATTTCATGATTTAAAAACAAGCAAGCAAACAAAAAAATTGTCTTGCAAAGAGATAATAACCCCTGTTTTCCCCTATCCCCTTGTGTTCTCATTTGGCAGAATTATTTCCGAGATGCCTGGAATGTCTTTGATTTTGTAACAGTGTTGGGAAGTATTACTGATATTTTAGTAACAGAGATTGCGGTAAGTACAGTTTGCTCAGTTTGCTTCATTTACCCATAAAGCAGTCGTACCCTGTCTAGACATTGCTCCTTCTCCCTACCAGCCCTAGAGCTGCCTTGGGGACCTACAGTGTGCTGATGTCCTTGGGTGACCTGGCAGCCTGCTTCTATCAGCCCTGCTCTTTGCACAGAGCTGCTGTCTGGCCCAAAGACTTTCATGCCAGAAGCTCTGATGAGGGTGACAGTGCTGGTGACTCTGCCAGGAAGCAGGCTCTCCTTCTCATTCAGCTAAAGGCTCTAACCCCAAGCTGTTTTTGCCTATTAATGGAAAAATCCTGTTGAATTGGATAGAGGCGCAATGTCAAAAGGAGTCTAATGAAGGCTGCTGGCTTGTAGAGTGAGATGCTTTGCAGGGCACACACACATGCCCCAGTGCCACGTCTGTTCCCTGGGGCTCACAGCCCCTCTTGATTATGGGGCACGATGAAGGAGATAAGAGGAGAGAGCACAGGAGCATAAAATCAGCCAGAGAAAGTTGCCAGCCTGTGCGGTCTGCACTGGGGGAGCACTGTGTTCTGTTCTATGCACAAGAGTTCCACAGGGAAATTACTAATAAAAAAATAAAAATAAAATGTAACTATACCATAGGATTCACTGGACACCCCTCCCATGTCCACTGTCTCCCTGCCAGCTAATCCTGGAGATTACATTAAGTGCACAAACTTGCCATTAAATTCTAGAGGATTTTTCCATAAGGGCAGCACATAACTGACTGGAGCCTTGACAACCTGATATTATCCAATTTAAAAATGTGCTCCTTTTCTCTCCCAGTGCATGTTGTAGCTGATGATGCTGTATTTGGATGTAATGGATTTGAACTTTACCATAATTTTTTCTTCTTGGTTCCTGAGATTTGCTTATAGACCTGTTCCATGTATGCTAAGCACTATGTTCCTCAGAATTCTTTACAGGATGTTCAGCTGGTGCTGAAGACCATATTACTGTTTCTAACAAAATACATTATTATCTAACCTCCTTGGCACAGAAAGCACACAAAAAAAATCCCTTTTGCTCCCTGTACAAATGGTGTTTGTTTAACAGTTGACAAATTACATAGACTTTGCATTACTTTTTGTTCTTAGTACACAGGTTACAGCCAAAGTAAAATTATTTAGATGAAGCCCATGGTCTGACTGCCACCTCTGAGTGCTTGGAAGATCTGTGGTGCTGTGGATGGGCACTGGATGCCTGCCTCTATTCCCTCTGCAGTGGACACATTTTCTTGATGGTCTCAGGCATCCAAACCTTTTCTTTGGTTTGAAAATCTGTGAAAATAGTTGCAAGTCAGCCACAGAGACTGACATCTCTTTTCAAACCTTCCTTTGGCCAATGTTACCAGCAGGGAGGAGCAGCACAGTGAACTCGAGCCTGTAATCTCTGAATTTGGTTAATGCTCCTTCAGGGAGAGAAGGGGTAAGAGTTAGTGCGCAGAGGTTCCCTATCTTCTCCTGGTCTTTGGGCTGGAGAGTAAATGTGCTTCTCCCAATCCCCAGGTGGGGGTCGCTGGTGCACTTGGTGCTGCTGGGAGCAGCTGCATCACCCTCTGCTCTGCGCTGGTTTCTCTGGTTTCCAGCATCAAGGACTGCAGCAATTCAGGGATGCCTTTGAAGAGTAGTAGGAATTACCTTTAAAGCAACAAAATCCAATAGAGTTAAGCTCCCCAGTATCTATATGCTTTCCCCTCATCCTCCCAGATGGTAATTGAGAGTCTTCTGGTCTGACTCCCTAGATCCATCAAGCCAGGGGAGGACTGCTGGTGGAGTTCAGCCTGCCCTGGCAGTGCATCCAATAGGAAGCTGTTCACAAACATCTTTCATATAAACTCATTTGTCCCCCACTGCCACTGCAGCCCCTTACTTCTTGGTCCTGCCTCTCTGTCCACAGACCTGCTCTCTCTCAATCTTCCATTTCTGCAGCATTTCTGCACAGCCAACAAGTCTCCTGCGCACATTCTTTCCCCTGCAGAGTGCCTAGAGGTCCCCCTGCCTCCTTTCTAGACGTGTTTCTCAAAACTTCTTTCACATCATGCTTCTCTGATCTCTCTCCAGCCTGTGCCTGTCTGCAGCAGCACACCCACCTGCACTGAGCAGCTTTTCTAGCCACCACTGTGCTATTTTTTAAGCTGTGTGCATCCATCTCTGAGCCTCAGCTGGGGTGATGGGCTGGGAGTTCAAGCGCATCGTGAGCAGCGTGATAAAGAGGCATTAGGAGGGAGCTTAGTTAGCTTAAAGGTGACATTGATGCATTGAATCACTGCTTAACTACTCAAGTGAGAACTTGCTGCAGTGCCCCAAAGATTACCCTTATAACACAACTGTTAATGGCAGCAAACAATTGCAGCTCTCAGGCTGCCACAGAGCATTTTCTTCATCCAGAGGCACATGGTGCAGGTAGACCTGTACCAGGCTGTCCTGTGCCACCCTTCCTCCCCTCCCACACCCAAGGACACTTACAGAACCTAGGATGGAAGATGAACAGAAGAATGCAGTGCTACTCTGGTCCCTCTTTGTTGGGACCACAATAGGTCGGAGGGTGTGCAGCTCTGACCCACGGCACTTCGGAGAGCCCGAGGGGTCCCAAGGCTGCCTGGGAAGCACCAGCACTGCTTTGCTGCTTGGGAAGTGGTGAAGCACACATGTAACCTGGTAGAGTTACACTTTCAGGTTGTATTTTGTGGTATATAACCTGAAATTTTAAATTGGAGTTGCACCTAGGTCACTTCAATACTTGTGGAATCTAGAATCTATTAAAAATACGTAAAGGGACTGAAGCACCCAGTGCTGTGACAGTGAGTGTGCTGTCTGCAGGCAGCCCAGGCTCTGCAGAGCAGGCATGATGCAGGCTTGATAACCCATCTTTCCCCACACATCTGCTGACTGCCCAACCACTTCTTGCCCTTTGCATTCCCAGCTAGGGGATAAGAGTAAGAGAGTGGATATCCACCCTGCACAGAATGCTGTAGCGGTGCTTAACCTCACTTCAAACCTTGGGCTCAGCATGCAAGGTGGGTGCAGCAGCTCTGCACCATGTCACAGAGCTGGGAGTAACCAAAGAGGAGATCAGGTCTTTACTCACCATGACCCAGAGCTGTGTCACCACCACAGGATGCCCTCTTCTCTCTCTGCCTGATGGGCAGCTGTGCAGATATTTGGGCAGCAGGTAGCTCTGCCTTGTGTTCAGCCCTGCTGTTGCCCATTGGATGTGTGAATGTTTCTCAGGCTGAGGGAAGCCCAGGTGGTGGTCAGGATGTCGGTGCTACAGCTGTGTGCGTCTGTCCCCAGAGCAAGCTGCTCCTTGTGATGCTGGGGTGCTTGCTGGGGATGAATCACAGAATGGTTTGGGTTGGAGAAGACCTTTAGAGACCACCTAGTCCGGCCCCCTTGCCATGGACAGGCACATCTTTCACTTGATTTTGATGTCAGGCTAGCAAGTAGGTGCAGGAGCACCAGTTTTCTGCATGGTTATCTATAGTTTCCAATTGTCAGTGTCCTCTGAGGTAACTAAACCTGCTCACCTGGGCGGTCTCACCTTGAGACTTGGCTTCCACCAGCCTTGCTGCAGGGGTACTTTGAGCCACCGAAAAGATAAAAGGAAAAGAAACGTGGATTAATTAATTGCTTTATTTTAATTTGGTAATCATGTCGTTTGTAATTTACTTTGTGAATGTGGTGGTATATACATATTTTTTTATTTCCTTAGGCAAAAGCATGTATGTCAGTTTTTTACCCTCTCAGTAATTGAAGTAAAATAGCAAACAGGTGGCACTAAGGAGAAGCTGTCCTTGCAGCCATGGCTGGCCTCAGGAGGCCCAGTGGGTGTACAGCAAACTGACATCTATTTCTGTGCCTGGAAATACAAAAAGCATCCTGAGAAGTGTTTGTGAATTGTCTCCCAATTTGCATTACAAAAAGAAATGCAAATAACGACTGCACTGTCTGTGTTACCTCTAGGATCTCAGAACCTGTTTTGGTTTGAAGCATTCTTTAATTTATATAATTATCATAAAATAACACTCCCAAAAGCCCAACAGTTTTTTTCCAGTGAAATTTTCAGAGTTTCCTTTTTTGCTTGTCCTGATTACTCATTTTCTCTTTTGTTTCCTGTTTTGTTCTTTATTTTCCTTATCTACCTGCTGAATCACGCCATCCAATCAACATACAATGCGAAAACCATGTCTCCGTCTGTATGTTGTGCACCTGCTGCTCAAAAAAAAAAAATTTGTAAATAATCTTGCAAATATCCATCCATGAAAACATCACATATAGGACACGGTTGGTTTCATTGAATTTAAACAATTATTTAAATTCTCTGCTTTTTATTTTCTCTCGTTTTTCTTTAATTTAATTTGTTTTGATGAGATTTCCGATTGCACTGGTGAAAAAGCCTCACTGCAGCGTGCCTCAAAACTGGCTTCTGTTCTGCATCTTCTTCCCCTTGGCTAATTGGTGACGTGAGGCAAATGCAGTTACCAATAGCCTGTTCTCCTCTGTTTGTTACACCCGACACTGATAAAGGGGAGACTTCCACCTGCTTTATTTTCATGGAAAATTGATGAGAATAAGAGGGAAGGATCCTTCTGGATGGAAAACACTTTCATTTGTAAGTGGTGGCACCAAATTCGGTTCTCGGATTTTGTTTTCCTTTTTGAAGAGATGTGTTGAGCTTTCTGCAAGGGAAGCAGAGCATCTAAGAGGACTGTCTTACAGGCACTATTAAGTAAGGAAAAAAAAAATAATTAAAGCCATTATAGCTTTGCTTCCCTCAAATCAAAAGAGAGATCATAGGAAAGATTGCTTTCTATTCAGCTTTGAAAACTCTGTGATGCCAACGTATCGAAATATTTTGCCACCACAATGGACACTGAGTCCTTGGATGCAAAGGCAAGCACCTCAGGTAAACTGCAGAAGCCACACTGTGGGTAGGGCTGCGAAATACTGGGAACCGTGTTCCATTATGAATTTCAGTACCTGATTCCGGAGGTGTCTTTGGAAATACCAGCCTTTGTCTTTGCAAATGAAAAATTGAGCAAAAATAAAGATGATTAAGGAAAAATACAACTTAAAATAATATTACTCCATTGCTAATTTTCTTGACTGTGGTGAAGAATAACACAGATGAGGCCATAAGCTTATCAAAAACTCTTGGTCACTGGACATCAGCTCTTGGATCTGTTTTAACATCTGGATGTTCTGTTGCACATTTGCTCTTCAGTCTTTCTGATAACCTGCAGATAGCCTCTGTGCTTGCCTGATGGAGGGTCCAGGAGGAACCTTTCTGTGAGTAAACAGCAAAGAACACAATGATGAGGCTTGCACTGTGTGTGCTGTGCTGGATGGAACCACTGCTGGTCTGTGGGAGCTGTGAGGACAGCTCTGGGTGATTTGTCTCTGTTCTCTCTTGGCCCAGGCAGCACCAAGAAGTGCTCTGACATCAGCTGCTCACACTGGGAAAATCAGCTTACCTTCATTTCTCCAAATTTTAGCCTTGTTGCTGTCCGTGTTACAAGCTAAAAATTTAAATATTCGTCCTGCAGTAGTTAGGCTGCAGTCTTTATGGTTGTATGCCCAGGTCCAGGCTCCTTGCATCGCTTGGTGTCCAAGGCATGGGTTTGATTTTTGGAGCACTGAGCTGCCCTGCAGAGCTGCCTTCCTCCTTCCACCTCTGATGATGGGAGCCTGCAGGGACTGCAACAGAAGCATCAGAGTTGGAAGGTGGTAGGGTATGGAGACAAATATCAGCATCACGTGCTTATATAACCACCTTTCCAGTGTTTCTGGCTCAGGATGGACAGGTGTGATACACTTGTAGTGGTAGAGTCACAGGCAGCTGTAGCAAAAACATTTGGATTCTTAAAATCCGACAATATTTTCCCAGAATTCAAAGGAAGCCAAAATCCTGCGCAAGATTCAGTGGCTCTTCTGCAGTACCGGCAGGGTCACAGATGTTTGAATTGGAGCACAGGTACTCATTAAAGGTAGTTCATGTGCTTAAACACCGTTTTCCCAATGGTAGCTCCTTAGCAGCATAGATCCCTCTTGCAGCCACATGAAAAGAACTGTCAAACTTTCTTGCGTTCTTGGCTTGGTTGGACTCCCCTTCCCACATCTCTGTGGTGACTTGGCCGCTTCGGGTGAGCCTCTTCTTCTGCAGACAGAGATGTGAAGTTCCCAGTTGTTGGGTTGGTTTGTATTTTGCAGCTGCCTAACCACGAGAAGGAGGGATGACCGGCCCAGCTGCTGCTGAGTTTATTCCTTTGGGGCGGTGTTAAGTAACCTCCTCTGCTAAATTTTTTAGCTGTAGCATGAAAAGCTCATTCCCACTTCAGATCGAAAAATCCAGATGAATTCACTGAGGTAGTGCTTTGCTGCCGAGCTCCTTCTGCATCTCTATGGGCAGTGGGCACAGATCCTGTGTTGGGGAGGAAACCAATTGGATGCTGTAGATACTGGAGAAATAGATATGGGCAATGGCTGCACGCCCAATCCTGCATTTTTTTTTCTACTCTTTGCTATGGAAAACACCCAGAGAAAGGATCAGGGAACAGACTGGGCAGCAGTCAAGGTCAGTTCTTGTCTCGGTGATGCTTCTTGTCCCAATTTCCTCCTCCTCTCCTTTTTCAGTGAGCTCTGGAATGCACTGCACAGACCCCCATGGGGTCTGGTGGGCACCCACCTCTTTTGCGGTAACAGTGGCAGGCCAGAGGGGAACACTTCAAGCACAATTTGCTAGTCCTCAGCTGGATCATAAAATCATTACACAGCAGTGCCTCCTGTGAGCACCTGGCAGCCTGGAGCATCTGTGCAACAGAAATGCAAACAAAACCCTGGAAAGACAGACCAATCCAGAAGGCAATCACGTGTGTGTCACATGTTACACAGGGATAGCTCAGTGGGAGGAGAGGCAATGCAAACCACTGCTACACATGAAAAATATTGCAACGTGGAGTTTCCCCTTTAACTGCATGCAATTCTGATAGTGCCTGGAGGGCTGAGCGGCCCGAGGACGGGTTTTGTACGCGGTGTGCTGAGGGTTACACGTGGAGCCCTCCCACCCGTCACGAGCGCGTGTGATTTTGCCTCTTTGCGAGTTCTGTGCACATGAGTGATGCTGGATTTTCCTGGGTTGCAAAGGATTCCCCATGGAGCTGAGGCTTTCATTGCCCTTTAGAAAATGGCAGTGGATGAGTCAAAAAGGGAAGATTTGAGGCTGGGGAAAAAAAAAGTGAACTGTTTGCTCATCCAAATCCCAGAGAATGGAAATTTGCAGACAGGCACAGATGGTTTTGAAGCCCCCACTTTGTACTGCTCGTACCCAAACTCATGTAGAAAGCCTCAACTGGTGCAGGGATGTCCTGTCCAAAGTATGGCTGCGGTCAGCATAGACCAAAACAGATGTGGAGCATCGTGCTAGCTGTGATATGAGCTTATAGCAAAGCCTGAGCAAAATAAAGGTTTTGGTGCTAAGCTGTGTTAATGTGGGAAGATGGAGGCAAGGCAAGAAGAACGTAACACAGAGAGGCATATCCTGCAGATGCTGCCTGAGCACATGCTCCTTGGAGGAGCCTTAGGCTTGTGCATGGCGAAGATCAGGCTCAGGTGATGCTCTGAAGGCAGTAATTTGCCTGACTTGCAGTAGTGCCATGAACAGAGTCACATAAGGCATGATCCAGTTCCCGCAGGTAGGGAAAATTCCTGTGGTTACAACGGGCTCTGGGTTACACCTTTGCCCTGGGCTGGATCCCCCCTAGGTGCTCTGCCCGTGCCACAGCCCCAGCACAGCAGTAAGGACCAGGTGCTGGTGGCACCTCTGCCATGCAGCCATGGTCACGCTCTGTCCCTGGCTCTGTCCAGCCCTTTCCTAAGGTGAGTTCAACCAGTATTTTGTGAAAGGGCCGTAACTAATGCAAAAAATAAAACAGATGCTGATGCTAAGAGGCAGGTGTTGAATTTTAGCACCTGTTTTACCGACCTTGACCAACCCAGGGGAATCCTTGCTTGTGCTTTGCCTGCCAGAGCTGCTTCCTGTTGCTGACTTGAATGAGCTCAGTGTCGTCTGCTCTTTCATGGAACATACCTGTGCTTTTCTCTTTTCTCTTTATTTGAGGATTGAGTCTGATATACGGTCTGTGCCTAACTCTGAGCTGCTTGCGTTTTTAACATGAGAGAAACCAAGTGCATGCCTGATTTCTTGAACTCTTTGATGGGATTGGTGGAATGCGATGCTAATGGCCCAAAAACTGAGCTGGCATTTAAAGATATGATAGATCCAACAAGCCCCCCCCCCAAATTCAGCATGAGCTCTGCAGCCAAATGAGCAAGAAAAGTGGGTCACTTTAATATAACTGGATGTCTTCTGGTAAAATGATATGAGAGAAAGACTGGTTTTGCTCATCTTTACCAACAAGAGCTCCTTATGATTGTATTTTCCCCTCCACTGCTTGACAGTTGAAAGCGGGCTGTTCTCTCTCTTTAGCTAACTCAGTCAAATAAGTGGCTGTGATCAGAGATTCACAAACAAGTGAATTGGAATAGGTACAGAATGCGGGGATATTTTTCATCTCCTTAAAACAGGAGGGCAAGAGGGATCTGGCTTTTGCATGTTTTGTTTTGGAAAGAACCCTCTCTAGATTAGCTCGTTGGGGCAAGCAACCTCTTTTCTGTAAAGGAAAGAAAAAACTGGGGTGGGGTGGGGAGAATCAGACAAAACGAATGAAAATCAGACCCTGTCTCCGGCAGTTCTTTGATCCACCTCTGAAAGCATATTTAATAATAATGAAAAAATCAGCAGGCTCCTAAAAAGGCACCTGCCTGCTGCTGAGCACTCGACCTCCCCAACCAATTTGCTACCAGTGATCCATCTTCCAAAGTCTTGCTGGTGCCATTTCTCCTTGATGAGCCTGTCCAGTCACAAGTTGTGTGTAAATACTTAAAATCTCCAGGTTAGAAAACATCCTTATTTTGTCAAGGATGCTTTAATCTTCGCTGGACAATGCCTTTCTTTATTATAAGCTACTTGCGCAGTCTGTCGCAATCGTCTTGGCTTAAGTTCAATTCGTTGCAGAAAACAAGCTGACCAAGACCTCAGAACAATCTCATTCTTTATAAAATGATAATATGGCACCATTGCCTCTCCCTGAGTCTTTAGGGGAGAAAATCTGCCTTACTCAAAGAAAACAAGACCTCCATGGACAGCGTGAAAGGGCTATTTCCTTTTCTACCATTGACCCAGGAGTAGAGGGGAGGGCTCTTGTGGAGAGGGATTTTCTCATACTTGCTGCATGTGGAGTGATCTGCACTGACGAATGTTTCTTTTGGAAGGTTTTCTGGTGGCCGATTTGCTGCTTAGATCGTGAAGCTGGTAATTTTAATTTCTTTTTTGCGGGCTGTGGTTTCTCATCACGTTAATTTCTGAAGGACACAAAACCTTTACTTTCCACAGGACAACTTCATCAACCTCAGCTTCCTGCGGCTCTTCAGGGCAGCAAGACTTATCAAGCTCCTGCGCCAGGGTTACACTATCCGCATCTTGCTCTGGACCTTTGTGCAGTCATTTAAGGTGAGCATGTGGCCTCTGGGAGACAGGGAAGAGGTGCAGGAGAAGCTCTGCACTTCTGCAGCATCAGCCATTGAGTATCAAAGAGCTCCCCCTTGCCAAAGGAATTCTCTCTCCGCATCTCCCCAGTGCAGTTGCAGTAATACTCCTTTTGCACAAGCACCAGCTGATTTGCACTGAGCATCCCCTGAGAACACTGCAGGTGCTGAGCTCTTTGGAGGATGAGTCTGAAAGCTGAACAGCTGCAGGTGCCGACTCAGAACAAGCGTGCAAAGCTTAGGCTGTCCTTGAAACCATCACCTTGAAGCCATCCCTATGGCAAAGCCTTCTCTTGTGTTAGCATGAGGAAAGTGTGGTATGACTGCTGATGGCCTTGATGCCTGCTATTTGCATGTAGCAAGTGCCAGGCTTTAGTTAATTTGTCTGACCTCACTTTCGTGCAGGTTAAGAGACGCAGTCGGTCAGCAGGGATGTGGTAACACGTTAAGCCAGACTGATTTGCTCATGTGTCTCAGTTTTGGTAGAATTTAATGGAAGAGAAGCCCAAACTGTTGCTTTTACCAACAATCCTGCAGAGCATGAACATGACTGTAGCTTAGAGCTGAAGCTGGTTGGAAGAAAGTTTCTCTTAGAACTCTTAAACCATAGAGGCAAAAGGTTCTAGGTGGGTAAAGATGGGAACGTAGCAATTGCTTCTTTCTACAAGCGACCCAGAGAGGAACTAGATGCATTCATGCTGTCATCCCATGGCCAAGATTGAATAGAGAGTTATGTTCCACCTTATCTGCCCTTGAGAGACCCCAGATAGGCGGCTGGTGCTCTCACTCCGACTTTGTTACGCTTTCGCCCAGCCATCAAACAGCCAGTGGGAGAGGGCTGGGATGTTGGGGCATGCCGTGCCTTAAAGGACACGAGCAATGAGGTTTGTTAGGTCATGTTTTTCTTAAGGGTGGAGGGAGGTAACATTGCTGCTGCTCTCACTTTGTAATTAACGAGCTCTGCTGCAGCCAAGAGCCTCCACCAGAGGCTGAGACATGGCTCTGTGGATATGAGATGTTCCCACCCAGGACAGCGTCCTTGGACTGTGTAATTTTATGTGGATCTGAGAGAGAGGGCTCAGCCAAACCTTGGTTTCTAAGTAGTTAGGGCAGGTACCAAGCCATTAGTACATTGCTAATGATGCAAAACTAAAGTACACTGTTCCAGATGTGCCTTGCACAAACAAGCTGCACGTAGCAGAGGCTGAAGTCTTGCTCTGCCCTGCGCAAACAGGGAGTGAAGTGGGGGAACATGAACCTGATGTCTCCCAAAGGCTGAGACTGCATCACACAGGCTGGAGGTGTTGGGCTGATGGGGACACAACTGTCTGTCTACAGCAGGGTCTGTCTGTCCATCCTCCATCCACTCTCTAAGCTGAGCTCTCATCCTTGGCTCTAGGGAAAAGTTACCCAGCAGAAACCAGTCAGTCCCTGGCCATGGGCTGTGTAACCCCTCTCCTGACTCCAGGCTTCCCATGGTCAGCCCTAGGGCAGAACTTCTCATCTTTTCAGCTATTGCTAATTAAGAGGCATTAATTACTCCTTCATTTAGCCTGAGTGCAAAGCAGCTATTACTTCCAGCTCATGCAATATAATTATGTTGCAGCGCTCACTGATCTCTCACAAAGACTCAGAATATTTTTGCCCTCTCGGGGTACAATCTGTGCCTAAATCAGAGCAGGAACTTATTCTTTGGATATATATATTTTCTCATACTAAATTTATAGGAAGGTCATTAAAAATTAAGGTTTGTCTCCGTGCAATTATGCAGAGGAAGTGTCGGTGCCTGCTGGTAGTCACAGAGCAGAGCTCCTTACTGTGTGTTCCCTGGTTTCTGCTTATCTGCTTGCAAAAATCACTACAGAGCTCTTGGAAAACACAGCCTGGTTTGTAATTGATCAATACCTGGTTCCAGGGCTTTGTCTGCAGAAGGCTGCCAGGGTTGCTCCAATACTTTTCCCAGCTCCTTCACCAGCTCCTTCAAATGCTACAGAGCGCAGTGCTGCCCAGGAATTGCATGCTGCTGGCTGAAGTACACGTTTACTGTCATTAATACTTTCTTCTCCTTTCCCACAGGCCTTGCCTTATGTGTGTCTCCTCATTGCAATGCTCTTCTTCATCTATGCCATTATTGGCATGCAGGTAAAATTTTGGCTTTAATACTGACTGTAAGTAGCCTGATTTTGTCCCACAGGGGCAAGGTGTGTCATTGCTTTGCTGTAGCGTCAGTGTCTGGCTTAGGATGAGGCAAAACTGCTCTTCCTGCCTGGCAGCAGGGTAACTGGAAGTGCGAAAAAGGGCTACTTTTTTCTGTCCTTACTGCCAGGTCTTGAGCCCAGTGCCAATAAATATTTGTAGGTGCTCAATGGATGAGTGTGAGCTTGCAGACCTGGTCCTGCTGTGGATACCCTGTGCTGGGCACCTCCGTGGGTGAGAGCATGGCACAAGGCTGTGCCTACTGATATATTCAGGCACAACTTCCTCCCAAAAAGAGATGAGAAAGCTTTCCTGGCCTGTGCTGGAGCTCAGCAGTGGTGTTGGAAAAGGTCTGCATGACGATGAAACACACATTTAATTTTTTTTTCACCATTTGATCTTTACAACGCTGCTTCTATCTATTCAGATGTCTTGAATCAGGGCAAACCCTTTTCTTGCATTTTCTTCTAACTCCACTTGATCCGCCTTCACTAATGATTCCCATATGATTCTGCACATGGCTGTGTTTGCCCTGAACCCCTTCTGCTTTCTGTGGCAGGTATTTGGAAACATTGCACTAAATGATGAAACCTCTATCAACCGGCACAATAATTTCCGTACCTTCCTTCAAGCCTTGATGCTTTTGTTCAGGTCAGTAGATATAGAATACCATAAGGCTTGCATGCAAGCAGCAAATAAGTCTTTGTGCTCTGTATGCTGATAGTTGAGCATGCAGTATTTGAAGTAAAGCATCAGTCCTGCTTCCACTTCCTCAATGCTAAGGGTTGCCTGGCGCAACTCTGAACACATTAGGTCTGATTCAACACACCAGTATCTCCATGAAGCACTGTGACTGCCTGCATGAACTCAGGCAGAAGCTTAGCATAAGACAGAAACCCTCTGGTTTAACTCATTAATGTCCTTTGGAGTCTTAAGGCTCAATTTATTTATTTTTTTCAAATGAGAGTTCCTTTAGTTGATTACTTTTGCATTAACAAATTAACACTGCATATGCTGTGCTGGCACGTGCTGCACAGTTTGGAGACCTGGAAGTTCAGAACTGCAGCCGGCTCAGCCAGCCTTGGTCGGAGCGAATGGTGCTGGTAAAGGTATCCTGCATGGGTTTGGGTTCACATGGTTTCTGTGAAGCCAGTTGGAAATGCAGTTCTCCAACTCAGAATAACCACTGCAACCAAAACTCTGAATGCCACACAGAGGGAGATTGCAGGCAGAGGCATCAGGACCATGATGGGAAGCAGGTTTCTGCACAAGGGAGTGGGGTTTAAGGACTAAATGCTGCTGGGGTAATCTGCTGTATAAACCAGAGTGGCCTGGGAGCTATTTTAGTTTGCACTGAGCACTGAGCAAGTCATCCTAGAGCACAGGAGCAAAGCTTATGGGCTGGCTTGATGTCCAAATTTTTAACTCCCATTGCTATTATTGTGGGGTAAATAAGGATGTCTGTACCCCAGGCTCAGCCCATGATCTTTGCGCAATGCTGCTGCTCGTTGGAATTTGTTGTTGGCAATAGAGCCACATCTTGTGTGATCATAAGGGTGTTTTTTGGATCTGAAGTCTCAGTATCAGAATGAACAGCTTTGCACCCACTTTGTGTAGCTGTGAGCACTGCAGTGGGCTGGGCTCTTTGTGGAGCTGTAGGGTGGCCCTAAAGGCACCTCTGAGTGTGGTGCAGAAACTACTGGGGGAAAATCTGAGGTTATATGAAAAGTTGAAATAATCAAACATGGGGATCCCCCAGCCTCTGATCCATGCATGCACATTGCTGGAGTTGGTTTATTTTGAGGACAGACTGGATTCACTTCCCAGTGTCTCCACCGGGCTTGCAGCCAGCACTGACAGAAGTGTCAGGTGCTTCAAAAGGAAACAACACAAACTGCGTTTGTTCTCATTTCCACTTTGTTATTGACTTGTTTAAATCAATCTGGTTTTATCTTCCATGAAACCAACCAAGCTTAGCCTACCTGAGCTTGTTTGGTTTCCTTTACATCTCTGCAGCAGAGGGAAATACTCTCATTTCTTTCTCACGTCAGCAGGATGGCAGCTCAGACTCTCAATGCAAATATATTTCCCTCCACCTGGGCACACCCCTCCTCCTAATTACCTTAGTTAATGAGCTCACCCCTCTGCCTGCCTGCCCACAGGAGTGCCACGGGGGAGGCCTGGCACGAGATCATGCTGTCGTGCCTGAGCAGCAGGGCCTGCGACCCGCTGTCCGGCCTCACCAAGAATGAGTGCGGCAGCGACTTCGCCTACTTCTACTTCGTGTCCTTCATCTTCCTCTGCTCCTTCCTGGTAAGCCGGTCCCCATCGCTCCCAAAATGCAGATGTTGGGGTGGCTCCAAGCCTCCCCCGCCCTGTTTCCCCCATCTTGCTAATTGTGATTTATACAACGCTATGTGCCCGCTTTGCTGAAAACCATTTATCATCCTGGTGATAAAATCCCGTTAATCCCCAAAGAGACCATTTAGTCATTAGTTTAAAGGGAAGGGTTTTATCTTCCTTCCCACGGGGGGTCTAATATTTGGAATTAAGCGTTAATCTGTTTTGTCTTGATTTGTTACGTGGTCCTTTGAAGGAAGGGATGGGGAGGGCAGGGTGGGAATGGCCAAGATAACGCTGGTTCACAAGTGCTCCTAGCAGGCAGCCGGCAGCACCACGCTTGTTTGATGGCATGTTTTGTTTTCTTTACCAAATAAATGCATTCTCTTCTGAAATGATGTCGGGAAACCTTTAGACATGAAAGTACATGGAGCTGTTGTGCTTGATTTGTGCCCATGGCTGTCATAAGGGGCTGGTTCTAAGCTTTGTTATGTGCCAGTGTCTTTCTAATCACTTGTGTGCATAAAAAGCCCTCTGCTCTCAGGGCTTGGTTCTTTCCTACGCTGCTAGGATAGAGGAATGGAAAACCAGAGACAGGGACCCAATTAAACTTCAAGCAGCAAGAGAAAAATCACAGCTCTGAAATGTCCCCAAAAGCTACCTATCAAACCTGCTTTCTGTTCCGTGGCTTGGCTTTAAAATATGAGATTTGATGCTTTGTGAAGCTAATCCCTGCTATCATCAGAAACCTTTAACCAGAAAAAAGAGGTACATGTGGCAGTTTGATGTCATGTATAGATAGATCGACTTCAGTGGCCCCTATTGAGATCCTTTGTCCAGCTGCTGTTCCCCCTTTGACATCCCAGGGATTATTTCTTCTGCATATATTAAAAATGTGGAGCCCTGAAAGCTCATGCAAAGTTAATGCTCCATTTACAGATTCATTCAGCACCCTGTACTTTAAAGCCTAAGTCCTTCTCTGTACAAATCCTTCCCCGAAAGTTAGACATTCTCATTGGTATTTTCAAGAGCATCATTGTTCCTAAAGCTTTCTCTTAAGCAATAATAATAGTAATAAAACCAGCTCACCCTGCCTGGCTCTCATCAGCCCTGAGATGCAGTAGCAGGCCTGGAGCCTGGGGCACATCTGTGTGAAACGTGGCTTTGCATGAGCTTTGCCTCTGAGCCAGCGCTCCCAGAACTCCCATTGAAGCCACAGCCTGGATTTGCTGGCAGGGCACGGGGGGAGCCCCAGAAAGAGCCAGGGGAGGGCAGCCAGCTCCCAAACTGGGCTCTTCAAAGCCAAGCAGTTGGACTGCTGCAGCCAGGGCTGGAAATCATTTCTTACTGCGCTCAGCACTTCATCATGAGGAACTATGTGGTTCCCCACAGACGATTAAAGCATTACAGAGCTGCAGCCCAGCCAGGAGGAAATGTTTTTATGGTTTGTTGGGTGTTGTTACACCATGGATTTGGGGGAAATTGGGTAATGTGTTTGTTTTTAAATGTTCTTTCTGGCTCTTTGTGGATGTCCAGCTTGACATCATTTAAATTTACACTGTAGAAAAATAAAAATTGAAATTAAAAACTACAGAAACTTTGGAAACAGCTTATTCAAACGAGGCAAAACTGTACTGAGCCATGGTCGGAGCTGGGAGCAGTGCAAGGGGCTTGGGATCAAGGGGCAAACTCACCCCAACTCACTCAAACTTCACTACCTCCTGGTGCTCTGGGGGCTCCATGTTATGTGTGGGCTGCCTGTAGCATTGCTGGTGCTTCCAGTCTTGGAGTAGCTTCTTCAGAGCTGGTGTGGACATCCCTGCATCAGCGTACGGATACGGTGATTCATTATGGACTGTTTGTCTGCACCATTGAGTTGTGTCCCACCCAGCAGGACCTAACCCACCCCATTATTAAGACCTCTTCCTCCCTCCAGATTGCTCAGGAATATGAGTTCTGCTAAACTGTACGAGCCCCAGACCTCCACTAATTTTCTTTTAATGATCGGCAGATGCTGATCAGCTGAGAACAGCCACGTTCAGCTTAGCTTTGCTATTTGGGCAGAGCAGCAGCACTCACAGCAGCAGCCCAGCCTCCCTGCAAGGGACAAAAAGAGGATGGAAATGTTCTTCGTGCCTGTCAGGTCTTTATCTGGCACAGGAGAGTCCATTTCCACCTGCCCTCCTGCTCTTCCATTCTGCCGGCTGCGGCTTGATCTTTTCCCATTGAAATCTTCATTTCTCTTCTGTTGGCTTTAACAAGAGGAAGCTCTTAATATACCAAAAGCATTTTCTGGGTTCTGTTAGCAGCCATCAGGGAGAGGAGCCTTTTTATGTGTCCTGTCCCTTGTCTTTCAGGGGATCTTTGAAGTTTTGAATTATTACCAGCCTAAAATAGGGTATTCAGGCTGAAGAATGGCTTTTCTTCCGGCTGTTCTGTCTTGATTCGCCTTGATATCAAAGTGCTGGAAGAGCTGGCACAATCTAGCTGGTGAAGCAGCAACAGCAGCTCATGAGCCTGTTTGTGCTGATGTGAAGAAGGGACTATATCACCATCACCATATCATCACAGTATTTTTTCCCCATTTATTCAAATCCACATCATTTCAGAAGTTCTCTGCTCAAGGTCCTGTAACCATTCCTTCTGCTGCCTCTTTCAGTAGCCTCCTACAAGCCTAAACCTTTCTGACCTGAGGCTGTGGTGGGTTTTGGGTGGGGACAGGGCTGACATTCCTGTTGAGAACCTTGGAACACCTCAGGATTCCTCTCACTTCCCCACCTGCCTGCAGCACTTGGCTCCTGCAGTGATTTTGGAAGAGCAGTGGGGAGGGCAAGGCAGGGCTACCACCCCGTGAGCAAAAAGCAGTTCCTGTAGGAGAAGTTGACAATTCCTCATCCAACAATGTGTCAACAACCACAGTGTAGGAACCACACATCCTGCTTAGGAAATCATAACCCCCTTAACCTTCCTGCTTTTATTTCTATTCTACCTAACTCCATCATTGCGACCTCTCTGCAGATGTTGAACCTATTTGTGGCTGTAATTATGGACAACTTTGAATACTTGACAAGAGACTCCTCCATCCTTGGGCCCCATCATTTGGATGAGTTTGTTCGTGTCTGGGCTGAATACGACCCAGCTGCCTGGTATGTACGCTCTCATACTTGATGGTGGAGAAAAGGATATATGTTGTGTATAGCTGTTATACATATGCACATGGCCTGTTCTAAATGTGAGCACAGCTCCACAAGGAAAAATCTCTAAAACTTGAAGTAAAACTGGAGGCAAATGACCCAATTTAAATTCACTGTGTATTGGAGATGAGCTAATTTGATGTCATTACAAGGGAACTTCCACTCAATGGACATGAGATAGACATAAACCAACAACTCAGTAAAGCCTAATGCAACCACTGTCACGCCATGCGCACACAAGGCTAAAAAATAGTAGGATAAATTCAAGTGATCTTGGCCAAATGGCCAAGCAAAAAAGATGTTTAGTGTTTCCAAAAGCAGCTTTGATTGCCTTTGGTTCCTGCATCGCAGCCCAAAGATATACTGAACATCCTGCCATTGGCAATGCTTTTCTTGACTTGTGAAGCTAAAACCTCACTGCCCCATACTTGGGCAGCATTCATCTCCTAGCTGAGAACTGCCTGAAAATCTTCACAAATCCTGTGCAGAGGCCTGAGGTCATACACAGATACTTCAGGTTTTCAAGATGCTATGTCTCCTTTAAAAGGAGATGATCTACTCCACTGCTTGGCTTCTGTGTTAGTTGCCATGGGCTATTAATCCTTTGCTTTCATGCACCTGTGAGGCAACAGGGGGTGATGCAAAGTTTCTTACCGTAAGTGAGGTTTGCTGAAAATATGATTTTTAAACAGGCATTTCTCATCAAACCCTATATTTTGATCTTGGAAGCCTCCTTCTAATGACATCATCATTGTAGGGGAGAATTTTGTTCTTATAAATAGTATTTAACTTTTGGGCTTGCAGTTGAAACCTAAGACATGAAATAATAATAAGAAGAAAACGCAGTAAGCCTGACTTTGGAAGTATTTCAGTTCTCAGTGAGCCTCTGATAAAATGTTCCTGATATATGATCATGTTAAAGGAGAAAATATTTTTCTACCAACTCAGTGATGAGGTATTTGGTTTTATTGTTTTGTCTTTGCTTTTCCTACTCGAAGACACCAGCAGGGAAAGCTGCACCCCTGCTCTGGCAGCATGGCCCCAGCGGAGCAGCTCTGTGCTGTGGCAGAGCCAGGAGCTGCTGCTGCAGCATTTTAAGGAATTAAAAAACATAGGGAAATAGCTTGGACTCAGGTTCACTTCTACAGCAAAACTGACTTGAATCTGCTGCTTTTCTCCTTCACCCATAGAGAGCCACTGCACAGCAGTCCTGGTGACTGTTACTGTCATTTCTAGATGCTCTGAGATACAGGTCACAGCCATTTCCTTAATATTCTGCAGCCTGGGCATTTGCCTGCTGGGAAGCTTTTTTCCCACGCCCTGCTAACTTTGTTTCCATCTTCCTCCCCACAAGTTACTCTGCAGTGAATCTCCTCTGTGTTTGCAGTGAAGCTGCCTCTGGCTCCTCCAACCTTTCCACTTTTTTGTTTCTCTTCAACGGAGACAGATGCAGAAAGGGTTTGTATAATCAGGATCTGAAACTCCCTGCTAGGATGCAATTAAACTGCTTTAAAATCCCACTAAAATTGGTTTAGGCTAACTTTAAATGTAAACCTATTCCAAAATGACTGCAGTTCTCTGAACTGTGTGTGATTTTAACTAGCTCCAAGCCATCTATACCACAAGCCTGCATACATGTGGCACATATACTAGCAGCTTGTAATCTCTAAGCAGATTTTCCTTACCACGTGTTCTGTAATACAGACATAGCCTTTGTGGGTATTTGGCAGGCAGTAAGTAGCTGTTTTTCTTTTCAAATCCAATCCTATCCTTTACCACTAGAACATCTCAATGAGATTGAGAACTTGGGAGTGCCACTTCTCCCCCTATAAAATAGCATCTAAGATTAGCTTCTCTTAGATGCTATGATTAGCATCTAAGAGAGAAGTCGCACACTGCAGGGGGGAAAAAATAAGTACCAGTGTAGGTTTTTTTAAGGTTTATGCGTTCAGGAGCTTTCCACCCATGAAAATTTAAAGATTTTCTTGCACTATTAACTCTGAGCACAGAGGTTAAATTTTGTGAAGCCCTCAGGGAAGAAGCCATTCACTTCTAGAGCTGTTAATACAAAATACACCATATATTAAGATCCTAATTCTGATTTTCCTTAACCTTGTTTCCATTTTGCTGTGGTGTAAAGCTATTGATGTTGGCAGAGGGACTGGCAGCAGAAGTGCAAACCCAAGGATGGCCGAGGTGTGGTACTCAGGCCTTGGTCCCAAAACATGTGCACAGTCTGGATTTGCCATGTCTTGGAAATTTTCCATGTGTGATTTCAGTTCCACTGAAATCATTTATGTTTTCAGAAGTGGGACTAACGTTTCTGCAATTTATAAGTAATCTCAAATCTGTTCATAGTTTAAGGCCGGGGGAGAACTTCTGATCATTTGGGCTGAACTCCTGTGAAGCTCTGGACATTGTATCTCCCAGCAGTGATCCAAGGATTGAGCTCAACAACAGGGCCCTTAAGGCAGAGCTCCCAGCAGGACAAAGCACCCAGTTTTCATCTGAGGATGCAGGGCTGTAGAGAATCCACTCTTTATTCAGTTTTTTGTTCCCATAGTTGATCAAACTCACTGAAAGAAAGTGTCCACCCAATTTTTCTTTTTCAGTGTCAGCTCCCAGTACATATATTTGTAGGGGAATGATGAATAATGACCACAGTACCATTTGTGTGAAAGAAGACTCCAAGGCTGTGTTAGCTTTCACTGTTTCATGCCCTCTTTCAAGGTCTCCCCTTTGGTTGTGCCATGCAAAAGGAAATGAAGGTGTTTGCCCACTTTCTGTTGCTTGAGAGCCTTGATGGAAGATGTTGGCTAAGTAAAAAGTACAGATGTTGTTACACCTTTGTTATGTAGGTGGTATTTTCAACATGGATTTACTGTGTGTGTATTTACAGACCTATTTCTGATGTCAGAATACTTTGGTTTTGTTACAACCTCCAACTTTCTCAAAAATTTTCTGGGAAAAATATTCTAAGGGAAGTTAAAAAGTGCAGCTAGCAGCTGTTGTAAATGTGTGTCACACTCAGGAGGGGTAAGTGCGGTGCAGGTGTTGGATTTCGGGGTAGCAGAGGCCTCAGGCATCACAGAAAGGGAGAGAGAGGGAGAACTAGTGCACTCAGGGTCTGGGACTGCAAGTTAACCAAGATAACACTGAATTGAAGGGTGAACTGGGAAAGAAAATTCACTTTGTTCAAGATACATAAAGTGAGAATTTCCTCCCACTCCCCAGTGCACGAACCTTAGGGTTATTGGAAACGTGGGTCCTGCCCTCCAGTTCCCATCAGTCATTCCTAAACGCTGGACAAGGCGCTGCTGGCACTAGGGACAGCCAAGGAGGAATCCCACTGACTCACAGAGAAGGCAGGGAAATGCTCCTACGGATTTTCTACACACCAATTTTGCAAAACCGTTCTAAAATTGGGGTAAACTACTTGACTCAGTTAAACCAATATACTTTTTATAACTATGATTAGGCCTGCAGCCAAGACTTGCACAGTCCCATTTGATCTGCTTCTAAATTAATAGTTTTGAGTTGATTGTGAAGGTTTTGAATAGACCTTAATTTTTCACATCCAAAAAGGCAGTAATATTGAAGGAGCTATTCCAAAATATTCCAGCCTTCTCTACATAACATACCAAAATAAACACAGTGAAACCAAATCATCTCATTTTTCTTCAGAGGTCATTTTGAAGTTCAGCACAGCTCTTTTTGTACATGATTTGGTTCCTTGCAGAAGATTAAGAAATCTAATCCTACTGTTAAATTGGCTGGAAATATTGTGGCGAGTTAATGAGACTGACCATAAAGCTGCCTCGAGGCATCTGATTTCACCTCCTGGTGATGAAGGCTCCATTTTCCCGGTGCTGGTGGCCCTGCAAAGGCTCTTGAGATGCAGTTGCTGGCCCTCCAGCACATTGCTTACTGTCCACACAGCAAGCTGGATCTGTGCAGGTGATGACAGTGGGAGGTGGAGGTTCCCAAGCTCTTCTGAAGCTGCTCTTTGAATCCCAGTAATAATCCAGTGAACAGACCATTTGTGTGCTGCAGGCTCTGGTTTCACTGGGCTGGGCAGTGGGTAGGTGTCCTCTGTAGGCACAGGGAAGTAAAACACAGTGATGCAGGGTAACTAAATGCAATGGATGGGAAGTCTACGGCACTGAAGGTTTTGCAAAATAAATACGAATATGCAGCTTTTGTTGAGCAGCAGGAATTTTCTCTCTCTCTCTCTCTTGGTCTGTTAAAGTGCCTCCTTTGTCTCAAACCCAGTTGCTATCAGACTAACCTTGCTTTTCAGTGTGGTTTATCCGTCCGACTTCTGCTGTTTGCAAGGGAAAGGCTGACTGCCCGTGCTTTTTCCTGTCATAACGTTTGATGTTTTCTTTCCAGTTGCCGGATTCATTATAAGGATATGTACAATTTGTTACGTGTAATTGCTCCACCCCTGGGCTTAGGAAAGAAGTGCCCTCATAGGGTGGCATACAAGGTTTGCAACTTCAGAGCCTCCCTCCAGCATTTTCAGTTTTGTTGGTTTTTTTTCCCTTTTTTACCCCCAAGTGCAAATGCAAACGGTACAGAAAAGAACCTGTAACGTAACTGACGCATTGCCTGATGAAGGAATGATTGACGGACTGCCTCCTCGCTCCTGCGTGCATCTCGTCCCCGTCCCCATCCCTTCCCACACCCAGCTGGCTGGGGCCAGGCAGCTTTATGAGACAGCCAACCCTCGAGCTTGCATCTCTCAGGGTCTGGGTGGGAAGTGTTGGGGAAGAGCAGCACAGCGTCTGAGTGCTTCTCGTTATATATATATACACCCCGAGAGAAATGGCATCTCAGGATTTTTAGGGAGCAGCAAGTCCATTTTGGGGGGCTTCACAGCACTGGTTGGGTGACTCATGACCCTTCCCTTTCCTGAGCCAAAAGGGCAGTGAAGGAGTGGGCTGTAGGGGTGGTTGTCCAGACAGGGGAGAGATGAAGGGATGAGCTTTGAGTGCGGCCCATTGCAAGAGCCAGAGGCTGCCCTGAGAGCAGCACTTGTGTCTCTGAGCTCCTAAGTTGTGTCAACACACCAGAAAACCTCCTGGCCCATGGAAGGTGTGCGCTGTTGGGAGTGAAGGTGGGGAATGGAGGGCAGGCCGCGCCAGGAATCCAGAGGAGGCACCGGGCCCTCTGCCAGGAGCAGGGGCAGAGGAGGGAAGCCAGGGGGAAGTCGTTGGCTGCAATTACAATTTCTGTCTCTCATCAGCCTTCAAATTAGCTCTGGGCTATAAAGCCTGAGAGCTGTGTTAACTGCTTTAGTTACTAAGGGCAGGAGTGGATGGGGTTGGCAGGGTAAGGTCTCTAGTCCACCCCCTTCTGCATCAGTGCTTTCCATAGGATCTGAGAACAAAGTCAGGGCAGCAGGCTGGCACGTGGCGCCTGCTTCTGCAGCTGTCCTGCTTGAAGAAGGGTTTTCCTGAGAGCTTAGGTTCCGTTTCCCTCCTGGTACAGTGGAGATGGTATCACTTTCCTGCTTTTCCAGGGGCTTGACATTCATCAAACAAAACAAGATTCCCACTGTTGTGTTCCCAGTTTCTGTAGACAGAAAAAAGGAGAGGCAGGGGAATTTCTTGTTCCTGTGCTTTTCAGGACAGGATGTCAGATGCCACCAGGGTGCACAGAAGGTAGATGCCATCAGTGAGGAGTGGTCGAAGGGGCTGCACTCCAGTCCCTGCAGCTCCCAGCAGCACACGGAGCAGGCTGGCAGCCCTGCTGGCGAAGGAGGGTGGTGGGTGTTTGCTTGAGGAAAGAGGGGCCCATCAGATATAAAGCAGAAAAGGTCCCCTATCCGCTGCCTTCCTGCAGATCAGGTGCTGGGCTCTGCTTCTGCCAACCCGAAGTTCAGTCTGGGTGGAGTTCTGCAGACCGTAGGCGAAGCTGAAAACCCAGCTCTTGTTTGCTGATGGGAAGCTGAGCGTTTCCTCTGAGCCCCTGTCCCATAACTCTGCCTACCAGCTCTCCCTGGCATGGTGACCACAACCTCTCAGACCCATTTGGGGGGCAGGAAGGGGAAGAACCCCTCCACCCCCAAAAACCACCCCCAACCCGAGCCCTCCCCCAGACAAGACCTCAATCATTCCCGGCCGCAGGGGACGCGGGGCTTCCCCATGGCGAGGAGGAGACACTGGGCACCGAACCACAGGAACGGAAGCGGAGAACCCCTTCAATTGACCCTCCTCTTTCTTTGCTTTTGTTTTCCTGAGAAATCTAATTAACCAGATCTCTGTTCTCTTGTCTGCTTTCCCCTTTCTCCCTCCTCCTCATTTGCTCCATTGTGTTGCCCTT
>WBMW01005580.1:806901-827204 GCA_013396635.1 Penelope pileata
TAACCATTTTTTCGGTCCTTGAGATGATGGCACGTCAGTTTGTCTTTCTTACTATGTCTCCGCTACCTCTATCAGTGTTTCTCTCTCTCTCATTCTGCTTCCATTGAGGCTACTCTGGGGAGGGAGGGTGCTAATGAGCAAATTACCCTGCCTCTACGCTCCCCATTTGTCTTCCTACTGCTCTCACTAGCCCTTCAGCATGATGGTGGTTTTTCCCCCTCTAAATTAGATTGGAGTAATTAGAGTAGGCAGTGCTGTAGGAGTTAGTGAGCTATTAAACAGAGGCAATGCCAGAAGGGCTCCTTAAATACCCTCGTGAAAGAAATTATTTTAATGCAAAGCATTTAAGATGGTAAGATGAAGAAATCACTCAAACTGATTGTTGATTCTGAAAAACTTTTTAATTGAACCACAGAAAGGCATTATAGCCAACGGGCTGCGAGCTGCTGCCTTGGTGAGCACAGTGGAAGTGCAGACAGACACAAGGGCAACTCCTTGCGATGTTTTAACACCAAACTTCGCCATTTCAGGGCGAGGAGTCTGCCATAAGCACTTAGAATTGTGCAATTTGGTGTCCATTCAACTCAACAGGGTTGTTGTTTCTTTTTTGACCCCATTTTGGCTACCACCAGGCCAGGCTCCTGCACCCTGCTGTGCTCGGTGCAACGAGACGCAATGGATCCAGACCACGGTGTCCCTCCCAGAGGTGCTTGTTTTTTCCGTTGAGTCCATATGAAAGCAAGGTTTAGTAAAAAGACTTAAAATAAACCCAAATCTGATCCTGCCAGGAGACATAGCAGCAAGGAGAGGTTCACACACGGCTTTCTACAAGATCCTTCCTCAGTGTGTTGGGATATAAAGAGAAAAGTCGGATATCTTTTAGCCAGTTAGATGTCTTTTCAATATTCATTTTGATGTGTTTCTGGCCTATGGTAGCTGCTTTAAAGAAGCATCTCTGTCTGAGCAATTCGTCCCCACCTCACCATGAATTCCCCTGAGAAACCTGAGTGCCTCAAAACACCCTCCTGGCTGTTTCAGATCAGTGGGTGGATAGATAAACACTTCTATGGAGGTACTAATCATGCACAGAAACCCCAAAGCTTTTAAAGTAATCCATGGCTCCTTTTAGCACCTCTGATTTCCACTGAGGTTGCAGGGAGCAGGGCGTTGCTGGGAGCTGTAGGTGCCTGCAGCTGGGTGACCAGATCTGCTCTGTGGGCACACACGTGTACCAGAAACATAAAGCTGTTACTTTTTTCCCCCCTCCAAATCTTGTGCAATTAAAGAAGAAAAGGAGGGGGGAAGAAAAAGGAATATAAAAATAACATGGGTTAAAATAAGCATTTTAAACAAGCCTTTTGGGTGATTTCCATAGTGAGGAGTCTCCATGCCTCTCCGTGATGGTTCTCAGCTGCTGCAGAGCTCCCTGGGCAGAGGCACTGCAGCTGTGCCTTGCCAGTCTGCCCTTCCCTTCTGAGTTAGCTGGGATCTGGTTTAATTTGTCTTTACAGAGAAAACCCACAACAGTTAGATACACATGCATAAATGGCTTGTTTTAAGAACAGAGACTTTTTTTTTTGAGGTATAAGTTTCACCCATCTACTTAGAAACCTCTGAGAGGTGCCTGCGTGTGGCTGAACCTTACGCAGAGATGGGTTCCAATTAAACAGCTCAAACCTCAGCTCAACTTCAGATTTCTGATTTGTTTTGCCCATTATCAAAGAGGCCCAAGACACAGAAATGTGAGCATGAGATCAGATCTGAAGGTTTCCCATGGAGTAAAACTGCAGCTTGGGCTCAGCCCCGCTCCCAGCTATGGTTGCTGCTCAAACCAAACCCTCGTGGCAGGCAGCGCTGGCTCCCACTCCCTCCCTCCTCCACTTCTGCCAGCAGGGTGGGGAGCAGCACGCATCGGAGGCAGCATGGTGCTGAGCATCCCCCCTTGTCCCACCCCTCCAGTGTCCCTCCTGTGCCCCACAGCTGGCGGGGGCTCGGCCAGGACTCTGCAGCCCTTCCACACTGGGCTGTGCACGGAGGGGCAACGGCCGCCAGCAGCAGGCTTTGTCTGCACATTTCTGCTCCCTCCCTCTGAAAAAAAGCAATACAGATTTTTTTTCAACTCACCCTTCTATCTGGCAAAAGCCCTTTCACCCCACATGTCCATCCTTTTCCTTTCCATATATGTATTTTTCCCGGTCCTCTCTGTCTGTAAAGGCTTTGTGTGTTTTCCCCCTGTTGTCACCCTTCTCAGTGCGTGTGTACTTGTTTCGTTTGGATTTTCTCCTCCTTGCAGCCCTGTCGGCTGCTGTCCTTCCTCTCTGCTGCTTTCTGGTTCCTTTTCTCAGCTGTCCCCTGGGTCGGCAGGGCAGGCAGCGAGCATGGAGCTCGGCCATGCATGCAGGGCCGTGGGGCACCGGGAGAGCTCTATCCTGCACCGGGGTGGGGGGAAACAGGGGAAGAAATGTGTGTTAAAATCTCTTCTATCTGATTGGATGAAAAAAAGAAAGAAAACCACTTTGACTTCACTCTGGTGCCTTGAGATTTGATCTTGGTCCATTGGCACATTGGGGCTGTTTGGTTTGGTCTGGTGTGGTTTGGTTTTACTCCATTTGCAGTCCTTTGTTGAGATCTGAAGGCCTTTCAGCATCACCTTGTCTATGGTGAAGGACCCTGGGTTCTTATGTGCTGTTCGTTCGCAGCAATGTTTTTGGTAGGTGTCCACGTGCTTCGTTGATCTCCCTGCACTTGAGAACATCACAGGGAAGTGGGCTGCATGGTTAGGATGTCACGACCGAGGTGTGCACATCCCAGCTGTGCCCCCAACCCCAGGGGATGATGCACCCACAGCCTCCTGGGTCTCAGCACCCTCACAGTGAAGGATTTCTTCCTTCTATCTAATAGAATCCACCCTTGCCATAGGAGAGAGGAGGGCTTGGGCAGCCTCTCCAAAGCTGAGAGAAGAGTTAAATCAGAGCAGAATAATTACAACTAGGTCAGAGTGAATTATTCATAGCAATAATTTATTCACCAAATTCGGCCTCGTTTCCTGCGAGCAGTGCTCCGTTGTCCCGAATTTATTCACATTTGGAAATTATTCCCAGAGCAGTTCTTGTCCCAGAGGCTGCTCAGGAGCTGCTGATGGGATGTTCTTAATAATTAAAATCCATCAGGGTGCCAGCTGGTTTTCCCAGCATCTGTAGCTCAGTGTGCTCCCCTTCCTGCCAACACTTGGGCAAATGTGATGGCAGCAAACGTGTCATGGTGCAAACGTGTGAGCTCGGCGCTCACTGTCTGGGCCGCAGTGGGAACCAGCAGAAGGGCTCAGCCTCACGCAGGTCCTGCTTCACCCGTGCCTCGATTTTATCTCGGCTTTTGACGCTGGGATGAATTTCTCCCATGCATTCACTGTCTATATGAACAGTGCCCCAGAGGTCTGCAGGCAGAAAGCCTTCAGGTACCGAGCACTGAGCTGGCACAAGTTCTGCCAACTGCACTCAGCACAGAGGTCTGGTTTCTCGTTACCCATGTCTTTGTATATTTGCAATTGAACCGCTGCTGGTGCCTGCACCCCTCTGACCATGCAGGCAACTGGAGCAAAAAGCACCTCTGCCATAACCCCGCTGCAATCAGCTGCCATTTGTTATCTGCTCACTCCCCTTTCTGTGGTGCACAGAGTTAATTAGGGGACTCTGGAGACAATATTGCAGCTCCTTCCTCTGTGGCCTTTTCCTGCAGAAACATAACGAGCTCCCCCCATGCCAGATCCCTCTGCCTCCCTCCCAACCCATCCCATTAACACCCAGGGCTGGAGGGAAGTTCCCCAAGCACGCATCGGGAAGAGGAGCAGGGACCCCATCTGCTGCTGCCTGTTCTTCCTTGGATGCTGTTGGAGGAAATGAGGGCAAAGGGAGGAGGAGGAGCAGCGTGGGGAGCACTTTTCTGCCAGGCCTGGGTGGGTGTTACTTCTTTTTGCTGCCCCAAGTTGTTAATTCACCTGAACGCCCCTCATTTGTGGCCATCGATTCCCATGGCAGCCCCCTGCCATCTGCATCAGCGTGCTCTGAGAGCGTCCTTCTGGGGTCTAGAAAGAGGAAAACATTTACAAATTGGATCTGTGAGGTGTGGGAGGACCTCTACCATGCTCTGTTGGTTGCTGGTTTATTGATTAGGAAATTGCAGTGGCACAAGGGTGTCCAGTTTGAGCTGTTCTTGACAAATTGGTGTGTTGGGATGGAAGAAATGCCATAGAGCATCTGCTCAGGCTGTGCTCTGGGACACTTCCAGGTGACATTCGCAGCACTCCCTCCTGCCTTTTGCTCAGCAAAGCAAGCGTGCAGTTGCACTTGCAGGCCTAAACCTCCTCCTCCCTTTTATCTCTGGAAAATCTCCCTCTCAATCCTTCCTCCCTGATTACAATTTAGGAGGAAAGACCTTCACACAGCCTTGCTGTGCTCTGCCTCCACACCGTTGGGGAATTTGCTCTGGGAAGCTGTGGGGAGATCTGGGATATCGCAGTCCCAAAGCAGGTTTTGGTGCTGGTTTGTGTGAGGATAGAGCTCTCCTGGAGGAATTATTTCTCATCTGCTTGTTCTTCACTGCCGTGCATCTTCTTTCTCTCTCCATCTCTCAGCTCTCTCTGGCCCACTGCAGTGGGATGTGGTGGGGCTGTCAGTCCGTGGGCTCACACCAGAGCAGTAATTTTGTGCTAACTTTTTCTGCACTGAGGGCAGAAGTCTGAATTAAAATGCTGCTTCTTTTGACAGAAGTGAACAGAGAAAATTGTTCTGGCCTTGCCAGCATTTGCTACTGCCATTGAGCGACGCAGGGGGAGGGCCTTGGCTTTGATTTCCCGTCTCGGAGGCTTGTCAGACGTGGCAGATAACCTCTGGGCACGCTTTAAGAGCTCTCTGAGATCACACAGTTTCTCTCAGCCTTCAGCAGACGGGGTCGGTTCTTACATGGGTCTTTTGTGCAGCGTGCAATGAAATCCCAAGATGTGCAGTAAGATAAATAAGCGGCTCTCAGCTCCTGTGGACGCAGGCTCGCTCGACAGGCAGACTTTCTGCACCAGAGCAATGCCCTGTACCCCATCAGCACCAGCAGGACGACTCCTGCACGCCAGAGCTGTCCCTGAGCAGCCCGGGACGTTGCACGGTGTCACACAGAGCAGACGCTGGCCTCCCCCGTGCACCCGCGCCGGGGTGGCTGCAGCAGCACGCCGGCTGGTGCCGAACAAAGAGAGGGCTCTGCACACTGATAGGGATCAAAGCAACAGCCTAAGCTGCTTTTGGACGTGGATGAAATTCCCTCCCAAGCGAGGGGCCCCGGCCAGGCTCCCGCTTGCTTTCCAGAAGAAGATTAATGCTCGGTGACTTCTCGGGGCGCGGGAGCAGCCCGGCAGCGGAAGCGCACGGCTGAGCTGATAAGGCTCTGAGCAAGGCTCAGCAGCTTTTGAAAGCTGAGGAGCTGAGAAACGAGGAGATTGCCAAAGGAGAAGAAATCCATCCTTTAAATGCATTGCTAAGGTTATCAGCGAGTGCTTCCACTCGCCTGCGTTTCCATACTCAGGTGCCAGATGCGTTAAGGGAGACACAGCCAACAAAGCACCGAGCTCGGTGCAATCTCGGTCCCTCTGCTTAGGAGAGGGATGGATGTGCCCTGCCAGAGTGCTCCTGGCTGCTGGGGGGGAAGGAGATGCTCCCAGGTCTACAGATCCTGTAAGGTGCCTGCAGATCCTGAGGGACTATTCCATGCCCAGACTGACAGGACACAGGAGGAGGCACTTGCAGTCCTGCTCTCTGCAGCCCAGCTCCTGCCCTGTGGGTAAGACCTGCTTGGGGCTGTGTGGCTCGTAGCCCGGAGACCTTCCCAGCTCACAGGGAAAAGGAGGTCAGAGATGGAATCAGTGTTTCCAGAAAAAGTGAACATTTTACCCCTTTGCATATTAGCAGCAAAACTCAAACTGTCCCAGAGAACTGGGCCAAACCACAGGGCTCATTGGCCTTATATTCAAGTGTGCTTCAGACTGTGTACACAGGGCTGCTCCATGGTCTGCACAGCTCCTGCACAAAGCACTGACGTGCATCCTGTTGTCATTGTCACCAAAAGTGCCTTCCCTGCATCCTGCTCGGTGGCAAGGACAGCTGGAGATGGCACCTGTGGATGGAGCTGCATCTCCATGCTCTGATGGTGGATACAAGTCCTCCATCGTCCCCCTTTGTTCAGCAGTGCCAGGTCCCATTTGTTGCTATTGCTCCTGTTGCAGAGCCAGAATTTAGCTGAAGGTGATTGAGGGGAGGATGGTGGAGGTGGCTCCATGGGCTGTCTTCTGAGTGTGCTGCATCAGAGTAGCTGGCAGTTTTTTCCCATTGTCACACAAGGACTGGGGTGACCAATGTGAGCCACATGACTGGAGGCTGCAGGCAGGACAGAGCAGTAGGCTCTGAAATGGGGTGAGGACAGTCAAAGCAGCTTCTTTTGGGAGAAATCTCTGTAGGATTGCAGTACCAATGCTGGCAACCAAGTGCATAGCCACCAGAGCCAACATCAGCAGCTCAGACCTGCTCCAGGAAAGGAGCTTCCAGCTGCATGGAGAAGATGTTTCAGCTCAGTGCACAAAAGGTTGACACTCAAGAAGGGCTCATCTTTGCAATGGGGCTGTTTCTATGGGCTCACAGGGAGGGAGGGATGGGTGGGGGGAGAAATGCTGCCCAAGGCTGACTGCCCGCGTTCCTCCCGCAGCGCCTGGTGCGGATGAACATGCCCATCTCGCCCGAGGATCTGACGGTGCACTTCACCTCCACGCTGATGGCCCTGATCCGCACTGCTCTGGAAATCAAGCTCGCCACAGGTGAGAGAGAGCTGATGGGCTCAAACCCCAGTGATCCTGAAACCACAGCAATGCCGACCCAGGTGGCAATCCCATTTTTGTTCCCCATACCACTTGTCAGTGCTTGAGGACAAGAGAGCTCCAGGGACAGGCAGCAGAGGGGAGTGCTGAGCGCTGCTCTGCCTTTGGGTGGCCGTACCCTGGCACAGCAGCCAGGGAGATGTCAGAGCTTCGGCCATCCCAGCTGGGAGCCCCATGCTCAGTGCTCTGTGACGGACACAAGCGTTTCTGCACCTCACTTTGTAACTATTCCAGCATGAGGGTGAAAAAGCCAGCGTTGCTGTCTGCTGGTGGTGAGGCAGTGATTGGGAGCGCTGTGAGCTGCCCTGAGATAAAATTTAATAATTTAAGTGTGTAGTCAGGCATAAACTTGACTTCCCAATTAAACACCACAAGGTAGTAGAATACATTGGCCTTTTCTATGGGTCGTTAACGCTGTTTAATCAGGCTGGCTGGGGTCAGAGTCGAGGCATGATGGGCCAAAGCACTCCTGTACCTAATTTAGAAGCTAACAGGAGGTAACGATGCTCTCATGGGCAAAGGGCAGGGCTGGGTTGGGATGCTGTGCTTTTAGGGCAGCCTTTCAGCCTCTCTGCGTTAATCCCTTCCTCATGTGTTACTGAAACTCTGATGCTTTGGTAGTGCTGGAAGAACACAAAACTTGGAGGCCACTCGAGGACTCCCCTAAAAATGTTCATTTTTAAGGATGCGTTTTGGACTATCTGGGATTTTAGGATCAACACCATATTTTAGTAATAACTTCGGATAAGGCCACTGAAGCCCTGAGAGTTTGTCTTATTTTAGGGTTCTAGTTAGCTATCAGCAATGGTAATTCAGACTCTTTCAGCTGAAAAAGGCTCCCCTTCTTGTTTTTTGGTCACACCCTGAAAGGGAACAGAGAACCAGCCTGGCTGATAGCATCACTGAAAGGCTTCTATCTGCTGCAGGCTGTGAGTTCCCGACCTGTTTTGTTGCTGTGTTGCTTGATTTGAATAGGTTTCATGTGCTACATTTAATTGAGTCTTTAGTGAGACTAACAGGCCTTAATAAACCCTCCCTAATGAGACTGAGTGTGGGAGTTCAGGCTGCCGTGCAGCAGAGCACCCAGAGCCTCCTCCCATTACTTTTCTCTTAGAAAAATAATCTCTGTCATTCAGATGAACTACTTAATTGCCTACTGTGTGGTGCATTCATCTGGGAGCTGGCCTGTTGGCTTACATATACTTTAATCACTTTCCACTTGTGTATTGAGACCTCACTTTGGCCGTTTGAATAATGCTGCAGTGTTGGGCTCCTTCTGGTCTGTGCTGCTACATCGCTCCCGTTTGATGCTGTTGATACAGCACAGTGCTTTAATTGTCTGCTTAAAAAACCTCAGGAAGGGCTGCTGGGGGAGAGGGTTTCTAATAATTGATGACCTCCTTTGCATCACAGCCTGTGGGTGCTGCTGCTTTCTGCTGACAGTACCTGCACGAGCAGCACCTGCAATTAAGGCAGAGAAGGTCTGAGCTTGAGCTTCAGCCCCAGGTGACAGCACAGGTCGGCAGGCTGGAGCTGGAGGGCCCTGCTGAGCTCACACACATTGCCATGCTCACTGGTTCCCTTTGCAGCAGGTACTGCAGTTGGTCCTGGTTTGGTGCTCTTGAGAAAGGAGAGGTGGGAAATGCTTTGCTTGCTGTGCTGAACAAACAAGGATTTCCATTCATGTGTCTTCTTGTTTCCTCTCTCTTTCTTCAGGGGGTGTTAAGCAGCACCAGTGTGATGCTGAGTTGAGAAAGGAGATCTCTCTGGTTTGGCCCAACCTGTCCCAGAAGACACTGGATTTGCTGGTGCCTCCTCACAAACGTAAGCACCCAACCCAGCCCAGCCATCCAAGAAGCCCAGCGCAGGTTTTCCCCTCCCTGCCTGCTCTGTCCCAAGCCCCATTCAGGTGCACGGTCACCCAGAGGCTGCAGCAAAGAAACCCAGTGCAGAGCAGCGTGCAGGTGTCCCTGCAGGCTGCACAGCCACACCTCTGTGCCACAGGCACCAGAGGAGCAGAGAAGCTGGGGTCAAATCTAGGCACACATTTCATTATGTTACAGTAGGTTTTGTGTCCTTAGAAAAAACACCACGCTGTGAAGGGACCGATGCTGTGTGGCCTCCTCCAGACATTGTCCCCAGCTTTGCTTACCTCCAGCCTGTGTCTCACGGGGCAGGAGAGCAGTTTCTACCATCTGGGTTCCGTCTGCTGCAGAAAACCAGAAGAAAACTGAAAGTTTGCTGAGAACTTACAGAATCAGAAGTGAGGTATCTTGGAGCTTTATGTTACTGAATGGTATCCTGGGAGAATGTGCTGAGAAAATGGAAAGTTTGCCATTATCTTGATTGGCCAAAGCAATGGCTCAGATTCCTGATTAATGAGAAACAGTGCGGAGCAATAAAGGCAAAGTTAATTAAGAAAAATGAGGGAACTGAGGAGATGCAGATCAGTGGGTAGCAACTACTGAATTCTTTTCCTCCACACCTCTCCTGGTGCCTTTCTGTCTTTAACTCCTTGCTGCAAGGGAAGCTGCTGTGCAGGGAAGGGATGGGAGCAGAGCTGGGAGGGTGAAAAATACATCTGAAAAAATTAAATACCTTTCAATATGTTAGCCCGTTATGCCCCAGTTGACTGTAATTCAAAGAAATTGGAATAAGGCTCTTTTGTTGATAAAAAGTTGGCTGCAGATCTGGTATTAATTTAGTGGTTCTTTTGTTGGCAATGCTTACAATGCCACAGAGTTCCCCTGCCTGTTTCTTTTCTGCCAGCCTCTGTGAATGTTTGCCGTAGGCAGTTAGTTGCCATCCTCCTCAGATGTGAAAGGCAGAAACTGGAAAAAATCTGAAGAAATCTGTTATAACCTTGTCTTGCTTTTGTCCTTTTCCCTATGTCTGGTTTGCCTCAACATTCTAATGTCACTCGTTCTTTCTCCTTGCTTCTCACACCTGTTTGATGTTGCTGTTCCTCGTGCACTTTGACTTACCCATCCCTCTGCTGATCCTTTCCCTTTCCTCACCTGAACGTCTCTGCTGCATTTCACCATCATGGACAGCTGATGAGATGACAGTGGGGAAGGTCTACGCAGCGCTGATGATATTCGACTTCTACAAGCAGAATAAGAACAGCAGGGAACAAGTCCACCAGCCTGCCGGGGGCCTGTGCCAGGTACTGAGGATGCTGAGCTCTGTGCTCCCTCTTGTGCAGCTGCTTCTTGAGCAGGGGACACTCCTCACTGGAGCCACGGGTGCATTTCACCCAGAAAGCCTGGATGCTTCCCCCAGCAGGGTTTGAAAATGCTGTTTTAAAAATGGAAACCTCTTCTGAAAGTTTCTCTTTCACCCACCAAAGGAAAAAAAAAAAAAAGGTGCAATCTTTTCGAAAAAATTCTAAATAACTTGGCAGTCTAAGTCCTATTTTCAGAAGTGGTGTAAACGGTGACGAGCACCGTAAGATTTCTTTAGAACACCGAAGAATGAGGAATGCTGATGATATAATGATATTGGGCTCCAAAATGTTTAAGTTAATTTTGAAAGGAGGAATTTTTCAAAATCATATTTGCTCTAATAAATTTGAAGGCTTTGACAATTTCTTGAAAGCATCTGTTTTGGGACTGAAACCCCAAAGATTTCTGATAGGACAAACACCTGCTTGATTTCAGGATGAGCATCCTGCTGGTCTCTGGCGTGGCTCTGTCTGTCCCTTGGACAGGAGGCTGTAGCAGGAGGTGTCTGTCACAGCCAGCCACCCGCATGGCACAGCCTCTGGTCTGTGGCTCCCATTGCACTGCTGTGTAAAGTCCCTGCTGCACTCTGGGAACGTGGAGAGATGCTTGGTTAGAGCAGGGCATCCTCTCCACGCTCAGCTCCATCTATTACAATCATCCGTTGTGCTTCACAGCCTGGACCAGTATCACTCTTCCACCCCCTGAAGGCCACTTTGGAGCAAACCCAGCCCTCAGCATTCAGCAACGCGAAGGCGTTCCTCCGCCAGAAAAGCTCGGCCTCGCTCAACAACGGGGGCACGCTGTGAGTACCTGTGACACTGAGAAGGGCACCAAGGGCAAACCCATCAGCCCTGACCCCTGTTGATCCAGTTTCTGTGAGTGGTACAGAGCATCTCCAGTGACTCCAACAACCCCTTCAGGTGTGACCAGGACAGTTTTCCACTGGTGGCTGTCACAATGCCTCCTGCCAGTGCAGTTGTCCACATGGTGGTAGTGTTGGGTTCTCCAAAGCTGCGTGCTTCCCAAATAGTCTCTGAATCTTAATTGCAGAGCTTTCCATTGTGGCTAGTTTTAAGTGTGAGTTTGGTTACACAAATTTGGGTTCATTGCAAAACAGACAGACAAATCCCAAACTAACCAAGCAAGGGATTTCTAATGCAGTGAGTTCCTGGGACACCAGAAGGCTTGGGATCAAAGAAGTCCTTCAAGCTCATGGCATTTGGTAACAGAGAGAGCTTCCTGAGGCTTTCCAGGACAGAATCTGACTCCTTTGGACAAAATAGTACTTCCATAGAGAGCTTACCAAACTGTAATAGTAATGGCAATCCCTCATCAATTCTCTATTTCCTGCTCTCTAGGTGAGTTTCTTCTGGGTCACAAATGCCATGGATTTTTTTAATGATAGAGATCTGAGGTTTAAATGTCCTGGGTGACCAACTTCAGACTCAGAAGTAAAGCCTAGGGCTGACTGTGCCATTGTACATCCAGTGAATTTAGTTTAGCCTGGCCACAGATGTGCTTGACCAATGTCATTTAGGGGTATTTATCTAGCAGCTTTTGTATGCATAATTTGTCTGAATTCCAAAATTGTTCATTCTTCTTCATCAGAACTTCAGTTGCAGAAATTGATTTCCTCATTTATTGGAAAAGAATGTGCTGATTTGTTTGTTTTCCTGGTTACTCAGGAGATCTTAGGGCTATAAGGAAAGCGGCCCTTGGGATAAACCTATGGGACTTGATAGCTTCACCAGCTATCCCGCACCTAGTTTCACAAGTGGTGAAACTTTCATGCTTTGCCTTCACCACAGTTAGGACAGCAAAGCCCCTTTGCAAAAGAGTTCATCTTTTCTTCCACTTTGCCTTCTGTCAGGCCAGCCCCAGAGGGTGGGATCAAAGAGTCCAGTTCCTGGGGGACCCAACGCACCCAGGATGTGTTTTATGAAACCAGGACACCAGCTTTTGAACGAGGCCACTCAGAAGAAATCCCCATTGAACGGGTAAGCAAACAGGTGAAGACAGGGTGAAATGCAGTAGATTTTAATAGATGCCAGGCTAGACACTTCCCTGAGAGCTGAATCGGTCCTCTGCCGTTTGGGACAAGCACTGTTGTCTCTTATTACACAAAGCTTGCTTGGATTCTATGGAGAAAAAACAAGTCTGATAGTTTCAGCAGTCTGCTAGCTGTGTTTGTAGGTGTGCTTATCCTGGAACTACACAACTGCTGAGATAGGTCACTTAGGGTTATGTCTTCCTTGTTGTTGCATTGTCCCAACCCCACTGTTATTAGTGTGTAAACTCAGAGGAGAGGAGTCACAGGTCGGAGCTGGGGCTCATTGCCACGGCTGCTGCTATCCTTGTTGAAAACATTGCTGTTGATAAAGAGTAACGTGGGCACTCCGCAGCTCCCAATTTATTCTCATTCCCCTACCAGCACCTCTTCACAAACCCGTTAGCAGAAGCCTGCTCACATGATAGGTTCAAAGCTGATGTTTGCATTCTTGCTACTGACAGTTTCTTGCTTCCATCAGGTGGTGGAAATGAAGGAAATCAGCCCCACACTTGCCAACGGAGAGCACCAACCAGGTCTGGAGAGCCAGGGCCGGGCGGCTTCCATGCCACGGCTGGCTGCTGAAACGCAGGTGAGCGAGGGAGGCTTGTGGTGGGAGGCTGAGAGCGTGTCAAGGGACTGGTGCTGCTGTTGTAAGCTGCCTGAGAGGTTTTTTTGAAAGCTGAACCTGGAGCCAGGTAACCAGCTTTTGTGCTTGGATCACAGGCATTCATGTGCGGGCACTGCATTGTCCCCAGAACTACTCACATGATTGCAGCAAAAAGCAACTGAGAGAAATCCCTCTGTCTGGGTTGCACAATGATGACTACCTACCCAAGAGTGTCTGTTCTGATTAACTGGAGACAATGAAGTTTGCCAGCCTGTGTTCCTGGAAGGTGTGCATTTCCCATTGCCAGCTGTCTGCCATCTATTCAGACAGACAGCTGAGGCATGCTCCAGTGCCCCAGCCATAAAATACGCTGGAGATTTCCTGTGGTTCTCTTTGATGAATGCAGGAGGTATGGAAAATACCAGGGAGCCTGTGCCTGGAAGGCTGCCTTGAGACGTTAAGCAGTCTCCCTGTGTTTTCCTCTTCCCACAGTTATTAGCATATCTTGTGTTGTGATTTTGATTGGTAATATGATGTTAAGGACTTCGTTTTCCTTGTCTAGTTTCTTGTAAAGAAAACCTCATCATTGGAGTTGGCTTTTACAGCTACTTGGCAACCAATTGTGGGCGTTCCTTAGTGCATAGAGTGTCACAGTTTTCACAGACCACTTTTGGGCATTCCCTGTGTTCGTTGCTAGCTTGTTAACCCAGGTGCTCTCCAGACACCATCCCACCTTGTGTGTCAGAACATCTCATAGCCACGTCTCTCTTGTTCCAAGGGCCTGATTCATGCAGTAAGAGGTGAGCAGCCCGTGGCTGTGGGCTATTCCCCATTGCTCTTCATAGGAAGCAGAATATAGAAGATGTGCTGCACCCTAAAACTAAAAGGCTGTGTATTGCATAGTCAGAAATAGCTCCAGCAGATATAATCTTTTAGCAAATGTGCTTAGGGTGGTGCAAGCTACGCTTCACTGGCTAGCAAATCTCCCAGCTGACATCAGAAACTGGGCTCTTTGTATGAGAGCTCCAGCAGGTCACTGAATGGGACCTTGTCTTCTGGGAGTCTGAGTTATCAGCAACTCTACTCAAGATGCTTAATGAAAGAAACAGACCCCCAAACAAACCCATACTCCCTCCCCTCACCCTTCCCAAAACAAAGTTGTCTTTTATCCTAGACCAGCAGTAGCATCTTGCCTTCCAATGCAGTGCAGTTGCCAACAGCAAAGCCAGTAAGTAACAAGAGCCTTTCCTTGGGAAACTCCTCCCCATTGCAGCGGATATGGCTGTGATCTCACATGATTACAGCTGGAGATTGAACGGTCCCTTTGCTCAGAGCCCTCTAACAGAGAGGAAATATCCCGGACTGCTCTCGCTGCAGTTGAATGTGATGATCTTAGAGGTCTTTTCCAGCCTTAATGATTCTATGATTCACTACACCCTGCAATCACAGCTGCCTTTAGGAGGAAGGATTCACATGCTCCTTCATGCACCTGCCCTCTCCCAGTGCTGCCTTCCCTGTCTCACCCAGACCAGAGCTGTCCCAGCAACATGTCTCCGTGCTGCTGTCACTGCAGGGATGTGCCCAGGAGCCAGAGCCAAAGCCTACACTTCCCACCATCTGATTTTTCCAAAGTGCCTTGATTGCAGAAGCACAGTACTTGTCCCCCAGGGCACAGCAGCCCCCCAGAAGCTCTCTGTTCTCGGTATGAATCAGGCCCATAACACTTGAGCAGATCTGACCTCATGTAATGATGTAATGTTCTGGTGGTTGTAGCTTCAGCCAAATAACCAATGTCCTCTCTGTGTGTCTTCCCCCTCTGTGCCCTCCACCCTTCCCCCCACATGCTGCTTCCACTCTCCCAAACTTTGAGTTCCTTATAACTCTTATTTGCAATGCCTTCCCTTTTCCTCCTGTTTTCTGGACATCTCCCTTCTCATTTCTCTGTTACTCCTCCATCTTTTTTATGTTCCCCTTTTAAAAAACCAATCCCCTGTGCTTTCAACCCCCCCTGCCTCTTTGCTGTCCTGCTGCCCCCACCTCCCCTCTGCCCTCCCCGTGTCTGCTGCACATCTGCCACGATGTCTGACAATGGCTGTACTGTGGGGCTGCTTCAAATAATGTCTCTCATCTTGTCCGAATTGTTTGCAGAGGAGCAAAGCACGGTCACCTGGGAGTTACCTAGCAGTATGTAGTTTGCACTAAGTTGTACCCTATTAAATCCGTATTAAGAAATAATTAACCTTCCTTAACCCTCTACTTCTTTCCCTTCTCATTTGGAGAACGATGTTGCGCCGATGCAGCTGCTGTCTCTTCCCAGTCTGCTGCCATTCCCTCGACCCACAGCTGCACGCTGCACGCTGCAATAGCAGGGATTTTTCTTTGTTTTGCTTATTTATCTGTTTTGTATGCCTTGTTGCACAGGGATTTAGAAAGTGAAAACTACCAATTTGGTAATGAAGGAGCAGTTAGTTACTCTGTGAAGGGTTATGGTGTAGTCTCCTGAGGCTTTTGTGTGTGCCATTAAGGTAACGAGAGCATTGCCAGGATTTCTGGAGAGGATAGGCTTTGCCTTGCTAAGGTCCACCTCCCATTAATCTCAGTGGGGACTTCCATCCCAGGAATAAGCACAGACTTGGGTCCAAGGAGAAACGTTCATTTCTTGTGAATTTGGCAGGCTTTTTGCTGGGAAATGTCTGCCTTTCTGGAAGCTCCTAGAATGGTGTAGGAAATCCTGCTCAATGCTTTTAGTGGGAAGTATATTCACTTTTTTTTATCTCTTATCAGTCAGTTCCTGAATCTGACTGCTGTTTGTAGTCCTCTCCCACCTCCTCCATCTCCAGGGTCAATAGTAAGCAAGGAGGACAAATGGGAAGCTCCTACGCATGTTTTTCTGCCTGTAGAAAGCACACACAGCGAGGGCTGCAGGAGGAGAGCAGCGCAGCACAGGCTCGTCCTGCTCCCATAGCTGAGCAGAGCTGGGCACACGTGGTGATGCTGTGACCCACCTTGACTGCCCGACCACATGTTCCTTGTGTCTATCACACAGTTTCCAGTTCTAATGCTGCACTTCACACTCTGATGGGAAACACCAAAGCTTGGGTAACTTGAAAGAGAGAGAACAACACCTAAAAATTCAGCTCACATTGCCCCTTTGCGTGCAAGAAGGAACAGCTGTGCTGGCACACTGTGAGGGAGAGGGGCTCTTCCTACCCCAAATACCAACCAGGGCTGCGAAACAACTGGCTCTGCTTTGTGTAAATACCATGGGGCAGCAGAGATCTGAACTTCAGGCAAGGCAAACAAAGGAGCGTAGATGGTAAAAATAATGCAAGGCTCTCTGGAAAGGTTACTGCGAGCAAAGTAAATGTTCTGCTGGCAGTGTCATTTGAGGCACATATTGGACTGAGAACTCAAACAAGCCTGAGACCAGAGGGACCAAAGGATGTCCTGAGCTTCTTCCCCATCAGGCTGCGGTGCCGTGCTCTGAGGGCTCCCTCCACCAAGAAGCTCAGATGGGATGACAGACCCTGGATAGCCCTGCAGAGCATGGATGAAGCCCTGTCTCCACCTGAGAGCACTCTGCAAAGCAGCTGGAGGCCGGCAGAGAAACAGAGAAGGAAACACAGGGATTTTCCTTGTTTTCTGAGCTTTATGACCAGGCAGTAGGGAGGTGAAAGGGTGTAAGAACAGTTATCTTGCAGCTCACTTGGGTTCTGCAGAGCATCGTGAGGTTTGAACCCAAAGGGAAGGGAGCAGAGATTGGAGCTGCCACTGGTGTGGAGGCAGCATCCAGCAGTGCCTGTGGGAGGCTGGATTGCTGCGCAAAGCCCTTGTGCTTGGCTCCCAAGGTACAAAAGATTTGAAAATTGCAATAGCAACCCTGAGCGGTCATTTCTGCAGATGTCCTGGTAGAATTGCAGGGATTACGTGATATCCTGCTCGTCCCTGCCACAAGGACATCAAGGAGCAATGGTGGGATGGGAGGGGAGGTTTAACAGATTGGTGGAAGTTGTCTTCAAGTGCAGGGAGACAGCTGTAGTTATTAGGTGCCTTGGCCTGTACCTTGCCCATTTCTTTATTTCTGATTTTTCTTCCTCTCCATGTGATGCCTAGAAATGCTTTCTTGCTTCCCTCTTTGGAGTTGCTTTGGGATGATCCCAGGCCCTGAAGCAGCTTTGGGTGGAGCTGGTCTTGGAGAACTACCTTTGAGCTGCTTGGCTACTGTGCTGCCCTGTGTCCCTGCTCACCTACTGTTGACTCCTGTGGGGCTGTGTTTGGTGTGACATGCTGCCTTCTGCTCTGCGCCCATGGTACCTGTGGATTGGCACAATGCTGAAAGTAAAGCCCGTTTCAGCAAATGGAGATGACATTTTCTCCTCAAACTTAGCCCTAACTCCACCATTCCACAAGTCCTTCTGCCCATTCCAGTTAGAACCAATTAACCACTTTTCTCCTGCTCCTCCTTGCCCCTGTTTATCGCTGTAAAACTCTCCCCATGCTGGGAACCGAGCAGTGAGCGGGGTGCAATGCCTGTCCCCTCACCCTGCTCCGTGTCCCCTGTGCCCAGCAGCCCATCCCGGACACGAGCCCCATGAAGCGCTCCATCTCCACGCTGACCCCGCAGCGCCCGCACCCCATGCACCTCTACGAGTACTCCCTGGAGCGCATGCCCACGGACCAGGTGCATCACCACCACCACCACCGCTGCCACCGGCGGAAAGAGAAGAAGCAGAAGTCCTTGGACAGGACCGCGCATCAGCTGGCCGATGGGGAAGCTGGTGAGAGCTTTGTGCTTAACGAGGATCTGCCCCTCCCTTCGTGGTGGTCATTTGATGTGGGTTGGGGTCCACGCTCCACGTTTGAAAGTTCTTCCTGTGTCGGTGACCACCAACCTATGTTCTCCTTTCAGTGGCCCATTCTGGTGAGTCTTCTTCCAAGGACAAGAAGCAGGAGCGTGGACGGTCCCAAGAGAGGAAGCAGCACTCTTCCTCCTCCTCCGAAAAGCAGCGCTTCTACTCCTGCGACCGCTACGGCAGCCGGGACCGATCCCAGCCCAAGTCTGCTGATCAGAGCAGGCCCACCTCGCCCAACGGCGGGCCCGAGCAAGGTCCCCACAGACAGGTGAGGAGATGGAGGGCAGGAGGAGAGCCCTCACTTCTGCCAGGGACATACATTTTCTATGCCTTTCTTAAAGTAGAGGAGACAGAAGACCATGGAAGGGCAAACCTGTGAGGTCCTGCTCATCATAGGATGGTTTGGGTTGGAAGGGACATTCAGACATCATCTAGTTAAAGCCCATGCCATAGGCAGGGACATCTTTCAGTACATCAGGTTGCCCAAAGCCCCATCCAATCTGACTCTGAACACCTCCAGTGCTGGAGCATCCAACTTCTCTTGTCAACCTGTTCCAGTGAAAAAATTCTGAAACATCCAGTTTGATCCTACCCTCTTTCAGTTTAAAAGCATTGTCCTTTATCTTGTCACTGCAGACCCTAGTAGAAAGATCCTGCTTGCTGCTTCAGGTGGAAATGAGCAGCTGATGTTTTTTTTAATAGTCACCTACAGAGTGACTCAGTGCATCTCACAGAGAACCCACTGCCCGTGGCACAGCCAGATCTGCAAATTTTTAGGTTTGCATGTGGTGATGGATGCCCTCAGAAAAAGCTGGGCATCCTCCCTTGGAAATTTTAGGTCACAGAGTGGTGGCAATCCTCTCCATCAGCATGCAGAAAGCTTGGCTGGGGGCAGGAGCTGGAGCTGGGACCACAGGTCGGTAGCAGAAAGGGTACAGGTAGAAGAAGAGAAAGGCAAAGTCCCAGTTTGTAGGCGCTGAAGGACAAGAGTTAGCATCCCAGCCATACGAGTGCCCAACGGCACAGCAGAGCAGGCTCTACTGGCCAGCCCAACCAGCAGCAAATTGGTGTTTTAGTGGGAAGAAAAAGCTGCTCGTTAGGAATTCTGATTAAAACTATGAAAAAAGTCCATCCCCAAATTCTCCTACGTAATTCAGTTCTGAGCACAAAAATGATCCCCAGCGTCAGCATTCACAGCTATCAGGTGAAGTCAAGCAAAACTGCCCCAAAACAGAGCCCAAAACAGAGAACAGTGCTTGCCAACAAGCACAGCAGTCGCTGTGCCGCTCGCGGAGCCGCCGAGGTAAGGGGCATGTCGGGCTGTGTGTGCTGTGGGTCCCCTCCCTGGGCAGTGTCCCCTTCTGTTGGAGCCGTCCACCAGTTTGCGTCCCACCGGTGCTCCGATCGTTTCTGTCCTTACCCACTGCTCGCAGAACTTTAGTTCTCCGACTCTTCACATCTCTCGTTTAATTATTTCTCGAGAACCTCCTTCCCCTAACTGTGCCTGTCTAAACTCTCTCTTTTTTGCTTCTCTTTCCTCTTGTGACATGTCTCTCCCTCCCGTTGCTTCTCCTTCTGTTTTACACCTGCCTGCCTTTGTGTTCGTCCGGCGTTTCCCTTTTTTTTCTGTTATTTTTTTCATTCGCTCTGTTCCAATTTTGATGTAGGGCAGTGGTTCGGTTAACGGGAGCCCCTTGCTGTCGACATCTGGTGCTAGTACCCCCTGCCGGGGTCGGAGGCAGCTCCCGCAGACCCCCCTGACCCCACGCCCCAGCATCACTTACAAGACCGCCAACTCCTCGCCCGTCCACTTCAGCACCTCTCCGGGCGGCCTCCCGCCCTTCTCCCCGGGCCGCCTGAGCCGCGGGCTGTCCGAGCACAACGCGCTGCTGCGCGGGGACCAGCAGCCGCCCCCGGCCGCGGTCGCCCGCATCGGCTCCGACCCCTACCTGGGCCACCGCGACCCCGCCGACAGCCCCGGGGGCACGGGGCCCGAGGACACGCTCACCTTCGAGGAGGCCGTGGCCACCAACTCGGGGCGTTCCTCCAGGACTTCTTACGTCTCCTCCCTGACCTCCCAGTCTCACCAGGCGCGCCGGGTGCCCAACGGCTACCACTACACGCTGGGGCTCAACACGGGGCCCAGCACCAGTGCCAGGGGACGGAGCTACTACCACGAAGCCGACGAGGACGACTGGTGCTAGCGGCACGGCCGAGCCCTCGGAGGCGCGCGCGGGAAAGCCGATGAGTTTTATCATCTGGAAGGCTGTGCGCAAAGACACGCGGTGCCGGGGGCAGCCCCTGCTGCCAGAACTGCTCTGCCCCGCTCCGAGACCTCCGGAGACACTTGTGCAGCCTCTCTCCTGCCCTCGTCTTTTCTCTATTTTTTTTTTTTTTCATTTTTTTCCCACCAAAATATATATACCAAGGAAGAAGGCTCCCTCCAACGGGGCAGCGCATCTCTCCCCTCCTCGCCCACCTCCCTGCTGCCTTCCAAGACGTGCACCAGATGCACCAGATGCCAAACCACGCGGCCCGCCAGGAGCCATCTCCGTCGGCAGACAAGCAGACCGTCAGTGCTTTTTGGGATTGGCACCATTTTGGTTGGGCTACTTCTTCGTTTTTTTTTTTTTTCCTCCCCACCCCACTCTGGGCGGGG
>WBMW01005580.1:833793-889904 GCA_013396635.1 Penelope pileata
TCTGGCTCTGGCTCTGCTCTGCGCGCTGCCCCTGGGAGCAGCGGGGCTGGAGCCCCCCGAGACGGGTTCCGGGCTGCAGCCAGGTAGGAGCGGACCCCCAAAAGGTGCTGCTGGTGGGAATTTGGGGGGCTGTCCCTTAGGGCTGCCCCCGGGCCGTGGGGATGCTCGGGGAGGCGAGGCGGGGCGGGGCCCGCTAGGATGCACTGTGCCGCCAGGATTGCAGCCCCGGGCGCGGCGTGAGCCCCCCCCAGCCCCGGGGCTGCCCCCGCCCGGCATCCGCGGGCTGTGCTGCCCCGGGGCCTCCGCAGCCCCCATCCCCCGAACCGCTGCTGGTGGTGGGACCGGAGTCGGGGGGACAGAGATGCTCCTCGGGGGCTGCTGTCACTGGGGGGCGCGTTGGGGGGGTCACTGTGTGGCGTGGGGTTGGGTCTGCAGGCGGTGCGGGAGCAGCGCGGTGGTCTCGCTGCAGGAGCGGAGCAGCCGGGTCCGTGCATGGTAATGACAACGTAAATGCATTCGGGGGTGCCATGGCTGAAACCCCCGTACGGGGCTGCAGCACAGCCCCGGGTCCCTCATCTGTCCCACTGCCGTGACGCTTTCAATGAAACTTTTGGGAACGCCACGTCCCCCCGCTGCTGGTGGCTGCAGGGTCACCCGAGGCATGGGGCAGCGAGGTCCTGGCACCATCACCCCTCCCTATAGAAGGGGACAAGAGGTTGGCTTACGTGGGGGAAACTTAGAGAAAGCAGCTCTGAAAGTTTTGAGGATGGGGCTGGGTGGTGTCACTGCGTGGGGGTAGCGGGGGCTCCGATAGAATTGGTGTAAAGGAGGAGGTTTGATCTGCAGGGAGCTGTCAGGAGAGCCCTGCATTGCACTAACGCAGGCTGTGCTGCTCCTGGGTGCTGTGCAGCACAGACCCAGCCCCGAACACGTGCCAGGCCCAGGTCAGGCCGTGCCAGGGGCTCCTGTGAGGCCACATCCCTGGGAGTGCAGCTCTGGGAGGGAACCACGGCGTTATCTCAGCTCTGCTTGAGCCCTGGCTGGGGTGTGTGGCCGTGGTGACAGCGCAAAGCCCGGGAGTGGAGCTGGGACCGCGTTCCAGAGGCTGGAACTGGAGCGAGATCCAAGCGTGGATAGGGCACGGGGGTTTGGGGGTGGAAGTGAGGAATCTGGGTGATGTGGGGCAGGGGGAGGGCTGTCTGCAGCCCCGGGATTCTCTGGGAGTGGGGAAGGGAAGTGCTGGAGGTGCCAGGGACCCCCAGAGCCGGGTGTGTGCCTTCTGTCCCCTCGCAGCAGCTCCCAGGTGGGGCCCTGCCCATGCCCAGCCCTGCAGCAGGCTGACTGCCTGGGATTTAGGGCTGAGGAGCCCTTGGCTGCCCTTCCTGCCCTGGAGTGGGCAGTGACTCGTGGAGCTCCTGCATACTGCATTCACGGCATGTTAGAGCTGGAAGGAGATGGGGACCCATCTCTCAGCTCTCCTCACTCCAGCTCAGGCTGAATCCGAGTGTTTGTTGGTTGCTCTGCTTCTGCTGCTTGGGTCAGGGCTGCAAGCACTCGGTGCTTCTGCAGCATCACCGTCACGGGGTCGGTTCCATCCCCTCCTCAGCCTCTGGTTGGAAGGGGATTCCAATGGTCTGTGCTCAGGAGAAGATGGTTTGGATGTTCCCAAACGCCTAACGGGCTTTGGGTTGCCCAGGCAGGAGGTGATCCATGAGCTGAGCTGTCACCAGTGACCCCAGGGGGATGCTCAAAATGGGTGGGGATAGGGCCCAGGGCACCGGGGATGTGGCCCCACCCCATCCAACGTGGGCTCCCCCCAAGTGTGCCCAAACCCTTCAGCACGTGGGTGTCCAACCTTCCAGCTTACCTCGGCTGTGTTGAGTGAAGAAGAGTTATCTTGGGTCACGTAAAATATATAACATAGTTCATTTGTAAAACTAAAAAACTAATTTTATTTTTTTATATTTTTTAACTAAAACAACAAAAAAAAGCAACAAAACCATAGAAGTAGTGAGATATCTGACCTTGTTTTGGTGAAACTGATGCCCCAGTCTGGTTTGATGGAAGTGATTGCAGTTCTCAGTGAGCTCCCAAGGTGTTCAGCAGAGATTTCTGATGACATTTTGCTCTTTCTGTGCTTCATCCTTGGAGCAGTTGTTCACAAATGTGTGTACTGCCAGAAAACGAGGAGGGGAACAAGGCGTGAGTGTGGAGCCAGGGATGGTTTCTCTGGTAAGATGGGGCTTCCAGAAGTCCAGCAGAGAGGCACGCTCAGGTTGTTCTCGGAGTTGGATATCTGAGTGCAGCTGTGCACATTCCGTTTGAAAATTTGCAGGGAATGTGTTTATGTTGAATGAAACAAGAGTCGCAAATATACCCAAAAATTGATATTTCTGGAAATCTTGAAATCTATCCTGGTGGGTTGTCCAGCCCCGTGTTCAGAGTGCTGAGGGCTGCATGAGCCCCAGCTGAGCCTCTTCCCTCCCCCCTGGGCGCCCAGATGTGCCCAGATGTGGGCACAGCACGGCTCGGGATGCTCGGTTTCAGGAGAAGGAACCATCGGTGCGTCCCAGCCCGAAGCACAAAGCCACCCAGACCAACCAAGAGAAATTCTGTCTGGGAACGCAACCCAGAAACGTGCGTGCACGAACAGTTTGCCATTAATTAAAGCTTAGAGTCACCCAATTAAAATCTGCTTAATTACGGGATGAGTGGCATCTGAAGATGCAGCCCGTGCAGATGGCACGCCGTGCCTGCGGGCTGCGGAGGCTCTCAGTGATTCCTCCTGCAGGAGATGGGAGGTGGGGTGCTCTGGGGGGTCACACAGCTGAGCTCCTCGGGTCTGGCGTCTGGCACTGCCGTGTGCCTGCTGCTAGGACGTGTGTGGACTTGGTAGATGGGAGATTTAATGGAAATAAGTAAAATTATGTGTAAATTGTAATGCATTTGTGCTGCTGGTGCTTGTGCAGGGCATGCACTTTCTATGGCATAGATCCCATCCGCACTGTGTGTACCAAGCTTACAAAATGGTGTTCATAGTAATAATTTTGGGAGTCAAATTGCTTAAAAACCCCAAAACAGCAGATCTGGATAGCTCATGTCATCTGCATTTGACCCTCCAACACACGCATGCTGCTATAGGTCCTCAGTGATTCTGTGATGTGACGTGGCTGTGTCCCCTCACTGGGCCCTATGCTGTGTCCCTGTCATGGCTGAAACCTGGGGGCTGTGAGAGCTCCGAGAGCCCCAGCACAGGGCCTGGGCCTGCGGGCAGGGCTTCCTGCAGCAGAGCTGAGCTGCAGCAAGAGGCTGCTGCGTGCTGACCTGGTTTGCTGTGCTCTGGGTTCAGCTGAAGGGAACTGGAGGAGAAAAAAAAAAAAAAATGCATCTCAGTGGTTTCTGCACTGCAGTAGCCTTTCTGTTTCCCTGTGTGATGGGAAGGATGTCATGGTCCTGGGGAGCAGTGCCCCTCGCAGCACAGCCCTCTGAGCATCCCCGCTGCATCTGCTCGAAACACACCCGGGGCTGGAGGAGCCGTGTCCCATCGCTGCCCCGAGGATGCTTTGGGCTCTGGAGGTTCTGCCCAGCTGGAACTCTTTGCATTGAAAGCTGTTGTTCTACACCTGCCTCCTGCTGAACTGTCTGAAACATTCCAGCCGGGCTGCCCAGCAGTTTGCAGAATTGTTGTCTTTCACCTGTACTGCCGTACGCTGCAGCAAAGAGCAGAGCTCTGGCAGCATCCCTGTGAGAAACCCTTCCAGATCCAACCGAGCTATAAAACCCCTGGGTGAGTGCCTGTGGTGCCCCCTGCATGGCCTGGTGGAGCCTCCTCCCTCCCACTCTGGCCAGGCAGATGGGTCCCTACGTGCTATGCATGCCCATAGCATCCATCTTTGCTCCCCTAAGCCCCGTGTTTGCTGCAGAGCCGTGGGGCTGATGCTGGGGTGGGGATGCTGGTTTCAGTCCTGCTGTCGGTAGCTGTGAGTGGTGACAGCTCAGCATCCCTGCAGCTGCATCTGGGGAGGAGAAGTGGGAGCCCGGTCTGAGGCTGCATCCAGCAGAGCTGCCCGGGGAGGGACATGACCCAGTGCCAGCCCTGCCTGCAGCAGAGGTCCCTGCTGAGCCGTGTCTGAGCCCCCTGGCACCTGCTGCTGCCAGGGCTGCGGTGGGAGCTCTGGCTGTGGTTTCTCTGTGCGTGCTGTGAGTTTCAGCCCTGCCGCTGGGGGTTTCTGCTGCAAGGTGCTGAGCGTGGTACCATCATGGTACCATCGGGCCGGTGCTGCTCAGGGTGCTCTGGGTCAGGCATGGGGTCTGCTCTGGGTGCTTGGAGAGGAGATGCGGGTGGGATCCTGGTTGATAAAGCTGAGGTTGCTCAGAGCTCGTGAATATCGGGGTCTTCCTTTACCCAGCAGCAGGTGACAGAGCGGCTTCAGGAGCATGCGTTCTCCCTTCCCCTATGGGAAGTCTCCAGGTGCCCACTGTGCACCTGTGCTGGAAGCTGTGCTCGTGCTCTGGAGGCTGCTGCAGCACCACGAGCATTTGACTCCCAGGGCCCTTCAGCTCCTGTGTGCCCGAAGTGCCCCCGCAGCTTTCCCTGTGCACCCCTGTCCCGGGGGCACAGAGAGGGCAGGGCCATGGGTGCACACAGGATGTTCCGTGGTCACTCCGTGCGATGAACCGCAGTGCCCATAGCGCGGGTGGGGGCTGCTCTCCCCAGATGGTTCCATTCTCAGGAGCTGTCAGGCTACTGCCCGCGCCTGGAACGCGGTGAAAAGAGGACCCCAGGCTGAGCAGAACGGAGCAATTCCCCAAAGCAAATCCCATCCGCATCCCGCAGCTGCTCCCCCACCCCACTCCCAGATCGCTTTGTGCTTCGCTCCCTGCTTGCAGCAAGCGGGGCTGCCAGGGGCAGCCCTGAGCCCTTCTGTCCCTTTGCATGGGCTGCTCCGAGCTCCTGCACTGCCCGGCCCCGCTGCGGGCTGGGGCAGGCGGTGACGTGGGGACAGCCAGGAGCTTCTGGCTGCCAAGGGGAAGCACTCCTTGTCCCCAGCGTCCCCTCATTGTGCGAGGGATTAACCCAGCCCGCCGCGGTGACGGAGCGCTCGGCCGAAAAGCTTTGGCTGCCAACTGGGAAAAGCTCCGGGCCTCGAGCATCCTCCTGTCCTGCTTTTCCCACCCCGAGAACTCGAGGGAGCAACGCCGGGACAAAAACCAGCTTCTGTTTAGCGCACATCAACCTTGACAGCGCGCCTCCGTCCCGCAATGCTGATAATTAGCGCGGCGCTAATTACTGCCTCGAGCTGTGCCCAGCTCCGCCGTGCCCTTGGGCAGCGTGGTTCCTGCTGGGGACGAGGAGCTCACAGAGCTGCGGGGGATTTTGCAGTGGGATTTCTGGTGGGGGGAGGCCGAGGGGTCCCAGAGGGGTCCCAGAGGGGCGGGGATGGGTTTGGGGGCAGTGGGGCGGTCGCTGGGCTCTGGCTGCCCCGCGCGCTGCGGGATGCCCTGAGTGCTTGGAGGGTTTTGCCAAGGGATGCAGCGCGTGTTCCCTGGTCACCCAGAGATGGGCACTGACTGCTTGTTGCCGTGGGCAGGGGGCTCATCCCTGCGTTTTGGAGCAGGAGATGTGTTTCTGCCCAGCTCCCAGCACAGGGGCTTGGGGGCAGCTCCAGCTGTCACGTGCTGTTCGCTGCTTCATTAATCTGGTGCAGCTTTCTCAAGCGAGTGCTGAAGACTTCATCAAACAATTAATTTGCAGAAGGTTCAGTGCTGATGGTAGCCCAAATAACCCTCTGTTAGCAGCATCCCTGGAGCAGGCTCCTCCTTGGACCAGGGGTCCTTCTGCAGGGAATGCGCCAAGGAAACACCCTCACGTTTCTGGCTGGAGATGGTTTGTGCCCTGAGCCACGCTGTGGGCTTCAGCCGCCCTCTGCAATGCCCCCAGCCAGCTGCTGAAGGGTGTTTGGTCTTCTCCCCAAAATGGTTGTCCCAGGGCTTGATGTTACTGTCCCTGGTGCCACCTGGAGCTGGCAAATGAGGAAATGCACTGATTTTTTTTTTTTTTTTTAATGGCAATAAACCACTTTCTGAGCTATCTCACACAGCTGTCCCCAGCACAGCTCCATGCACAGCCAGGTCCTGCAGGTCCTGCAGTGGGGGGGGAGCTGGGGCTGGGAGCTCTGCCGTGTCTTTATCGGGGGTAAAATGGGGCTTTGGGCACAGTCAAGGTCTTCGTGAAGGAGTTTGTTATGTGTAAGATGGAAGTGATTTGTTAATGAGTTGGCAGAAAATGGAGATCTGTTGGGGGTTGTCTCCCCCATGTCTTTGTGGTCTCTTCTCGACATGGAAATGCCATTTCTGCGGTGAGATGCTGAGCTTTTCCTACACGCTATTTTCCCTTAGAAAAAATACCTAAGTTCTCCACCGAGGAAAGCGAACCAAACCATTCCCCTTCGGGCCACCTCAACCCCAGCAAACTGCTTCCAGCCCAGGAAGGTCACGTTACAACCCCAGGGTGTTACGTGGTCTGTCCCATGGCTGCCACCCCACTGAGCCCCATCGGTGGCTCCTGGTCCGTGTGGTCGGGGGGAGCAGCTCTGCCCACCCCAGGGATGAGCGCAGCCCCCCAGAGCTGATGCTGAGCTCCCTCCAGACAAAATACAACAGCCCATTGCCACCGACCTCCTTCAAGATGTTTCATTTGGGAGGGATGTCAGAACATCCTATTTTTGATCCCAAATGTCTCGGCAAGCTGTCTGGCTATTTTTAAAGCACTGCTTTTCCTGCCAGCAGGTTTTCTCTGCTCTGAGAACAGGCGGATGGGGCAGAGGCGTTCCGGTGTCGGATCGCTGCAGGGCATTGGGGCGAGGGTGGGAGCAGCAGTGCTGCCCCTGGGGGGTTCTTATGGGGTTATTGGGCAGCGAGGGCCCATCCAGGCTGGGCTGGGTGAGCCCTGAAGGTGTGGCAGCAGCTGGTTGCATGAAGGGCTTCCTCTGCTTCCCTGGCCAGGAGGAGGGCAGGAGGCTGAGGATTTGGGCAAGGTGGGCAGCCTGCGGGCAGCTTGAGGATGGGGATGGCCATGGAGATTTTCCTTGTGCTCCTTTCTCATGGAAACACTCTTGCAAAAACATGGGAGCCATCAGGTGGCAGAAATTCAGTGCTGGTGATGAGCAGTGGCCGTGCACCTCGTGTGCTCGCAGCGTTGGGCTCTGCCCTGGTGAGCTCAGGTGGGTGCCACTGCGGGGGGGCAGAGCCCAGCAGGGCAGTGCCCAACGCTTCAGGCACACACACACAAAACACAACCCAATGAAGTCTGGACAAGTTTCAGTGAGTTTTCAATAACTTTATTTTTTGAAAACTGACAACGAGCGTTATGCAGGCTCTTCCCCACTTGCAGAAGACGGCTGTGCTCCGAGCTGATACAGGTAGGTGAGGCAGGAAGCATGCCAGTGAAGAGCAGCAGTCGGCAACGTATGGCAAAAGCATCCTACAGCCCTTTGGAGTCCCAAAGCGTGATGGCTCTGAGCTGTGAGATCTCTCTGCAAGACAGGATGCAGCCAGTGGGGGAGGTTCCATTGGCTCTTCTCTTTTTTTAACCTGCTAGACACGACATTCTGGAGAGGTGCTGTTCTTTCTCCAGCTTGCTCTGTCTCGTGCTCCTACACTCCCTCCCCTACCCCAACACTTTTGCCATTGCAGCAGCAGCATCACCTGGGCTGGGATGGAGGAAGGCATCCGTGTGTGGGCTGTGGGCAGGTCCCCAGCTGTGGGCAAATGCCACATTGTGGAGTGTGACCCTCTATGGGCACTGGATTGGGAAACTCCTGATGAGCATGGGAAATAGCTTCAGCTGGAATTTGCGATTCCTATTTTTCTCCCAAGTATGCGCTTCAGCATGAATTGCCGAGATGAATTTTTCCTTAAAAAGGAAGGTGGGAAGGGAGCCCCTGGAAGCCCTTCAGCCAGAAAAATGTTGGTGCAGTGGGGTTAGCAGAGCCCACAGAGGTCGTGCTGCAGTCAGCCAAAATGTTTTTTCCCCCTCTCCAACCTTTGGGCTGGCAGAGCTGTGCTATTAAAACTTCTCTGAAGTCCTGGAGCGGAGGAGCTGCAGGGCTGTGGGATGCTGTGGGGGTGCTGCTCTGTTTGGATGGGCTGGCAGCACGGGGTGCGCTGGAACCAGAGCAATTGGGAGGTCATTAGCAATGCAGAGGGCTTTGGTAGCTGGATCTCACCATTTTAAAACAACTTCTGTGCACTTTTCTGACCATTTTGAACATTTTAATGTTGGGGACGGCAAACTGAAAGGTGCAGGTGGGAAGCACAGCCCAAGCCCACGCTGCCCTGCTCAGACCTGGCACCATTAGCAGCAGAGGTCCCTGCTGCTTCCCCACTTTGCAGGACTTTGCAGGACAAGCCCTTGAGCTGCTAAATTTGCTCTGAGCAGAAACGTCTTCTTGTGGGTCCTTCCAACGAGCAGATCAGGCGCCTGCCTGCTTGAAGCAGATTTCTGAATCCTTATTAATTTCATTATAATGCCTTGGCTGTGCTTTTCCTCTCCAAATGAATGGACTTTTGGGAATCCTGTACCTTAAGCAGTGAAAGTGCTTTAATATTCTTCCACAAGTCCACTGGTTTCAGCTGTAACCTCCCTCGTTAGCTGTAAGGACCCTTATGCTGACTGCATGCATTGCTTAATTTGCTGCCAGCCCACCTGGTGGCTGGTGTTGTGGCACAGTCTCAGTGTTGGGGAGGACTTGAAGCCCAAGTGGGATGGTTTTTGTTCTAGATGGAAAAATGTTTCTCCTAATTCAGCCACAACTGTTGGTCTTAAAGGAGGAATTAAGCTGGAGATCCCCATTGATGTGTTCTTTGTGGGACATCAGGTCACAGAGGGACCGGTCTCGTATCGTGTTATAGATGCTGAGTGACCATCCCAGGGTGACCCAAACTTGACTTCAAGCAGACTCGTTGGCCCCAGGCCTGCTTGCCTTAGGAGACAGTGCAGTCTTTGTTTCTTGGGGCTTAATCATCAGGATTTTGTATTTTTCTGTTCTCAACATCCAAGAGAGGTTTGAGGTGTGCTGTGCCCTGGAAGCACTGCTGACCTTGCTGGGTGCTGCTCCCTGGAAGGACTGGCCTTGGGAGAAACCAGGGCTGGTGGCTGCTGAGAACTGCAGCCTGTGCAGGGGGAGGTGACACGTGCAGGGGTGGGACGGTGTCGTTGCATGACGTGTGCTGGGGGGACTCCTGGGGGTGGTGGAGGAGCTCGAGGCAGAGTGGCCGTTGTCCTATGGAGACAGCAGTGGCATTTCCAAAATGTGCTTGGGCTCATTTCTGGTTTGTGTGATCTGATTTAGTCTTGAAACTTGGAGAGAAGACCTTGCCTGGTCTTGAACCTTGGAAAGAACAGCCTGAGAGTTGCGCTGGAGGCCGTGGCTTTCCCCCTTTGATGCAAGGAGCCAAGTGATGCTCAGAGAGACAGGGGAGAGGGCAGCAGGGCTGACGTGCTGCAGGAGGCGCAGGGCGATGGAGGCAGCCTCCAGCCTTGTTGATGTGGGAATGGCATCCAGCACAGAGTTTTGTTGCCATAGGGAAGGGAAGCAGCAGGGGGGAGCACCGGCAGCCAGAGCGTGACCCCAGCCCAGGCGGCTGCAGCCCCCCTGGAGGCACTGGAGTGATGCTGGAGCATCCCGGGCTGTCCTCCTCCCCCAGCCCTCTGCTGCAACCATGGGAGCTCCGTGCCGTGCAGCTTCCTCCCCCTCCTGAGCCAAACGTGCAGACGTGGCTGCGGATCCCACCCTGTCTGTTTCACACACCCAGGCTGGTATTTCCGCCGTCTCCCTCCCCCCCTGCACGGCCCCTTCACGTCAGCCCTCATTTGCGACCCTGACCCCCAAACTTCTCCTCTCTCCTCCCAAAATGCAGCATCTGGCACACAGCTGGGCTGCAGCCGTGCTGTGCAGGCGGTCGCCCTGCTCATCCTTTTGGGCTGTGTTGAGGTCTCAGCTGTGCCTGCTCCCAGCATGGTGACTGCCAGGGGGATCCTGGTCCTGGAAGCGACTCTGGGGAGATGGATGGCGCGTGCAGCCCTCCTCCTTTCATGGTGCTTGGGAAGTGTTTCCTCCAGTGAACGACCTGGTGGCTGCACTGGGTGCTGTCTGGGATTCGACAGGGCAAGGAGGGATCCAGACTGGCTCCAGCTGTTAGGAGAGAGAGAGATCTGTGGAGCGCTGCTGGCTCCTGGCTCCTAAGGGGCCATTTGGAAAAGGGGATCGGCTCGTGGTGGTTGATCCATGGGTGCCCAACCTTCTGGCTTGCCTGGGCCACACTGAGTGAAGAGGAGTTGTCCTGGGCCACATAGAGAATATATAATATAGTTCATATGTATAACTAAAAGAACTTCTTTAATATATATTTTACTGAAACATTTTTTTTTAAATAACAAAATCATAAAACTCGTGGGATATCTGCCCTTGTTTCTGTGAAATCAGTGCATCAGTCTGGCTGGATGGAGATGGCTGCAGTTCTCAGGGAGCTCCCAAGGTGTTCAGCAGAGACTGTTGACCCTGATTTTCCCACATTTTACGGCAGTGTCCTGATCTCTGGGACATAGCGGGAGGGGAATGGCTCCATTGGCTTTGTGTGTCTGAACTTTGGCCCTCTGTCTTTCAGATTTTTGGGGCTGAGCACCTTACAGCACCTGTTTTGCTGGAGGTTTGCTGGGAAAGCTACAGCAGTTCAAGCCAATGCAACATTTTACATGATTTTTTCTTTGCTTTGCTTCCAATCTAGAGAAAAAAAATAAAAAAAGGAAAATCACTTCTCCACATACCCCTGATAGAGCACAGCGATGTGCTGCAGGGGCTGGAAGCGCTGCTGCAAGCCCAGTGTGAGCGATGGCTGCAGCCACCTCAGGATGTTCCGGCTGCTCGCTGCAGAACAAGCTCCCCCCGTCAGCAGGCCCAGGGGGGCTGTGCTCACAGCAGTCTGTGCACTGCTCTGCGAGTACATCCAGCAGGTATTGCTGGAGTGAGACAGAGGATGATGTGCTCTACCCTTAGGAGATACAGGTGCAGAGAGAAGGAGCGAGCATCCCGTGGTGTGTGCAGCGCAGCAGCGAGTTTGTTCTGCCTCCATAGGGTTGCTCCTCATCAGGGCTTTTTGCTGGAGGAACAGAGCCGTGCTGCAGGAGGGGTCTGAGCAGCCCCCGGGGGAGATGTGGGGAGGGATTTGGGCATGTGGATCCAGGGAGCTCAGGGTATCCAGGATGGATGTCCCGTCAGCAGCTTGCAAAGCCCACAGCCATCAGAGCACCACGTTTTTACCCATGCAGAATCCCTCCGATCTGCAGTTTGTTGTGGCTGTCCCACTTGCTGGCACTGAGAGGCAAGGCCAGGTGGCAAGGATTACTTTTCACAAGCTGGGAATGTTTTAGTGTCTTGAAAAGAGAAACCTTGCAACCTTCCACCAGAAGGATTTCTCCCACTGTGATATCAGAAACAGCATGTGGTTTGAAAAAAAAAATCCCTGGCAGTTTTGGAGGGCTATATATGATACACGGTTTTGGTTTAGCAATCCCTTCTTTTCAGCCAGGGAAGTTAGCTCAAGGCTCAAACTCTTCTTTTTTTTGATGGTTACAGAGGTGTCAGGCAGCTGTATGGACCACCTGCCCCAGGGAAGCTGCAGGGATGCCAGCCTGGGTGAGGGGTGAAGTGGGCTTTGGACAAAAGGAGTTCTGGCGTCTTCCAACCCATGTGTCTGAACGGATGCTGGTTTGGGTGGTCCCCATCCCAGGAGAGCCCAGCTCTACGGTGTGTTGTGTGGAGGTGATCTGCAAGGGGTGTGGAACAGAGCTGCAGGGGAGTAATTGCTGCAGGGGTCATCAAATGGGATGTGATGCACTGCAACAGAAAGATCACAGAGTCAATAAGGTTGGAGAAGACCTCTCAGCTCCCCAAGTCCAACCCCAGCCCATCCCCCCATGCTCACTGACCACGTCCCTCAGTGCCACATCCCCACAGGTCTGGAGCACCCCCAGGGACGGTGACTCCCCCACTCCCTGGGCAGCTGTGCGTAGGTGGGTCTGCACAGGGGAAAAACACGCTTGGGGTGTTCTTCAGGTTGGTTTCTTCTAGGTAAAATAACAGTGAAGCTGGGGGAGGGTGGGCTTGGGGATCTGCCTTGGTGGGCTTTGGTGGAACCTGATGTGGGACTTCTATTGGAGGTTTTGTGTGTTTTGAAAAGTTTTATGCTCTCTTTTTTGGAACTGTCCTGATATCTCAGGTTTTAAACACAAAACTTCAGTTTCAAAGCAGCTGCCTGCAATGGAGTCAACTCCAGTTAACTTGCACAGAACAGCAGAAAATATGAAAGGGGTGAATCACCCACGGAGACAAAGCCCGGCGTGAGGCTGACTCAAAATGACTCAGTCCTGTGCAACTATTGGGAAAGTTTTCGGCGTGACACCAATTCCTTTCCAGCAATTTCATTCAAACCCAAGACCTCCCCCACATCCCAGCTCCAGGACTTTCTGTGCCATCTGCTCAGGTCGGCAGCGTGCAGGTGCGAGCACGTCCCCGTGCCTTTCTCAGCTTTGCTTCTGATGGTTAACAAAGGCCTGGAAACTGTTCTTGGGTGGGAGAAGAGAATTTTTTCCTTTGGGTCCTTCTGCATAAGAAATTTTTTTCCCCCCTGGCAAATTTTCTAGGCTGGTAACAGAATGGGGAGAAACATTATTTGAGCTGGGAGGTGCAGGTTGGTGGGCAGGATGCGGGAGCAGGCATGAAGCAGCATTTGGGCAGGATGATCTTCCCAGGGAGAGAGAGGGTTGGGAATGTTGGGGAGGAAAGAGGGATGGACATCTCCAAATCCAGCAAAAGGCTTCTGCCTGGAGGCTGATGGCTGCAGAGGCCAGCCCACGTGCTGAGCGTGCACACCTCAGCATCTCACCTGTACGGGGTGCTGCAGGAGGTCCCAGGGGAGCATCCTCACCCGTCCTCACCAATGCAGCCTGCACTTTGGCCCAGGATCTGGGCACAGTGAGCTGGGCTCAGCCTCAGGACCTCAGCAGCCGTGGGGAAGTGATGATAAAGTTGGGACATGCTTGGATGGCACTGGGACATGGCCATTTCCCTGCTGCGGCATCTGGGTTTGGCACTGACTGTTCCCGTGAGCACTGAGATGCGTGGCTCCCTCCAGGGCAGCAGCTCATGGCCATAAACCCTGGAGGCACCCAGAGCTGCAGAAATACCCGTGGGGAAGTCAGGTTGCAGAGGGGAGCGTATAGAACTTGGAGGAGCATTTGGGAGTTCAGTAAAGGTTGAAACCGCAACAATTCAACAGTTTGTGCAGGCAAATTGGCAGCCGTGGGTGTGGAATGAATCACAAATGTGCACATGTTTTGCCTGAGGTGAGAAACGGAGTGCTTTTTGGCTGTGAAATGTCAGCTTGTTAGCCTGAGAAATGCTCCTTTTCTGTGTTTTTTTTCCCTTTTCTCTGTAGTGCTGTGAGCAATGTTGCAGGGAGCAATGCGAGCTCCTGCCCAGCCCCAGGCTGTGGCTGTGGTTGCTGCAGGGATCCTGTGTGCATCCCCCCCTCCCTCAGGCCAGAAGGAGCACGGTGCTGAGTTAGGACCTCCAGAACATTTTCCCCATCAAACACGTTTTAACAGCAGGTCAGAGCCTGGTGCTTTGCAGGGAACTCTGCTGTCTCCAAAGTGATTAACAGCAGCCTGCAGTGGCTGTATTTCAGCCAAGGTGAGCCATGTGCCGACCTGCAGCCATCCTTTACAAGGGGAAAGTTGGCTGTGCTGAATGAAGACGTGGCTGGGGATGTTTCCCTGCCTGGGACAGGTCTGAGCAGAGGCAGCACCTTTGCCAGACACTTGTGCAATAGGGATCTCCTGTGTTAGACCCCGTGCTCTGCAGAAAAGCAGACAGGAGCTGCCCTCCCTGCCCGGGTTCCCTGCAGGCTCCAGCTTTGTTGGGCCTTTGGTTGGGAAGTCAGTGCCGTTTTCTTCGCCAGCCTCACTTGTCACCCCTGGCTCTGTGAGTCCTTATGGGCTGAAAAGGGTCTGTGTGTGGCTTTGCCAGCTGTGGCTGTGCGGTGAGGCTGGAGCACAGCAGTGGTCGCTGCCCAAGGCTGCATGGCACAGGGGCACGGGCAGCCCTGGGTGGGATCCCTGCCCCAGACCCAGATCCTGGCAGGGATGCTATAATGCAGCGCTTCCTTGGTGGGGAGGTGGCAGTGCCCTGGGCCAAGCCTCTATGGTTACAAGGTCTGATTGCACTTGAAGTGAAGTCATCAACTCTTATCATGCGTGGAAAATTGTGCAATCTCACTCTGTTGCCTTCCCCAGCCAAGTGTCCTCTGGGGCGCTGATAAAGCAATGGGGTGCACCGAGCCCGAGCAGGGGGAAGCAATGGCCAGGGCACGCAGCGCAGGAGGTTCAGGTGTTGGGTTTTTCTGCAGAGCAGCGTGGCCGTCCTGGCTCAGCTCCTGGCAGGAAGCCTGATCCCATCCTGCTGCAGTGTGCTCCTCGCTGGGCTGCCTCCATCCCTGCTGGTTGTTGGGAGCACCCACCCCGCACCTGCCTGTTTGTTTGGGCAGCAGGAGGCTGTCACTTGCTGGGGTTTAATGGTTACATTTCAACTTGCCTGTTAGATGTTCTCCCACAGGTTTTTCTTGTTACTGCTTTCAGTCCTGCTGGGCAGTGCTCCTGCTCCAGGGGAAGCCTCTCTCCCCCTTCCCTCCCCTCTCCCCAGGGGTCTCTCTCTATCAGGAGGGAAAAGGATGCTCTTTCCCTATCTGGCTCAAGAAGCACTATTGCCACTGCTTTTTTTCTTGACTGTGTCCCCACAAATAACAAGAGTTAGCCCCTCACCTGCCTGCAGGCACAGCTGGAGCACCCAGAAGGTGAAGGCCAAGGGAAGATGCTTTCTGGGCACCTTTGGTTGCATGAAGGTTGCCCCTTTGCCTGTTCTTCCCTGGCCCTGCTGAAGACTCCTGCACCTGGGAGCAGCGGTCCAAGGTGGGAATCGGCCAGGTTAAGATAAATGGCTGATTGGTTTTTAATTTGGGGTTGCAATGAAGGAGATAGCTTTTTGTTTGGTCAATGCAGAGATTGAATAGTGGGGCTGCTGGGGTTCAAAGCTGCAGTGCATGGAATGCAGGAGACACGTGAGTCTGGAGAGAGTGGGGCCACAGGATGGGAGAAGATGGCAAAGGCCTTGTAACCAAGTCCCTGGATCAGAATTAGCTTGGAACATTAGAAACTGCCTTCAAATAGGGCTTGCATATGTACATCCTTATCACAGCAGGCGTGTTGCTGTGCTGTGGATAACACGATCCCTGCTCTGTGTTGGGGTGTGCAATGCTTATCAGTGCAGGCTGCACGAGCTGGAGCCCACCAGAGCCCTCTTTTCGTGCCACCTGTGCAGATCTGCTCTTGTTCCCTCTCGCTGCAGCCTCCACCAGCGCTGCTCCCGGGTGCTGCAGCCCGGCCCAGCAGGGCAGCCCGGAGCTGGAACTCGCAGGGCTGGGCACACAAAGGAGCATTCACCACTGCTCCTTCCCTGCAGCTTTTGGGACTTTGATCCGAACCTGGTAAACAGGAGCGGCAGGGCTCCGGCGTGGCGGTGCGACAGATGGCTGCTGGCACGAGATCAGACCCTCTGCTGCCTCCCAGCAGCTGGGCGGGCTGCCCTGGGCCGGCCTCACCTTGCACATCTCGCTGCTATCAGGCTGAGGGTTTGGCTTCAGCCTTGGATGACATTATGCAGAAGTTTCTAAGCGCTGTTAGGTTAAACCCACCAACCTGGTTCATCCCCAATGGAAGGGGCAGAGGAGTTTGGAGGGTCTGCTCTGGGCTCTCACTGAGCCCTCGCTTGTTGGAATGAGGCATTCCTAGGGTGGGCTGCCTGGACACTCGCTTTGATTTCCTCAGGCTGTAATCTCTCCCAGGTGTGTTCCTGCAGCAGAAGACAGCACCAGCCCGACTGTCCCCTTGTTACTCGAGACGCTTCCAGTGGTGTTGAAATAAATAGCTCAGGCTGGTCTCTGCCAGGCTTTAAAATAATGGCTTTAAAATATGATAGGAGGTTAAGAGATGTTTGTGAAGAGCAGCTTCTAAAGGGGAAGAAGGGGACATCTCAGAAGTGGGTATTTCCCGTCAAACTGCTGCTTCCACCCAAAACTCTGGAATTGTGAAATTTCCTTTTGCAAGGGGAGGTCTCCACCACCATCGTTGCTTTTCTGTAGGGACTGTGTACTGACACGGGCATCTTCCAGCCCTGTAAGACAAGGGGAGACCCCTGGGATGCTGGCACTGGGCACCAGCCCCTGGAGGGCAGAGCTCGCTGTTAATTGACTATCATAACGAAGCAACAAAGAGAAGCTTATTTACCACAGCAGCAATGAGGGCCAATGTTTCTGGGACGTGTCCCCACTCGCTGTCACACACGTTTTACTAGAATGTACTTCACTCGTTGTTAAATGAATCACATGGAAACCTCTGCATAAGCACTGTGGACCAATCCATATCTGGTTGATGCTGACTCACTCTAATTCAGTAATTAAGTTTAATTGCTACCAGGCAGCCTTGAACTGATTGCAGGATGGCTGTGTGGGGATTTGCACAGGTTTAAACGCAGTCCATTTAAAAATTGCCCTCTAGCTAAGCCTGTTAAACCCTGAATACAGATAAAACATCACTTCCACAGCGTTTGTTGGGGAGGATGTGTGCAGAACGGAGAGTGGGAGTGGGGTGTGCTGTGGGATGAGAGCCTCGTGCAATCTGAAGAGAGAAGGTCCAAGAGCAAGGAGAGGATGGCAAAGCTGAAGCTGCCGTGCCAGCCGGCCTGCTTCCTGCTGCTGGGCCCACCCCGTGGGGCCTGGCAATGCCCAGCTCTTTGCCTTCCTGGCCCCATTGCTCTCCAAAGAGCTCTTGCACAGCCTCTCTCCCCCAGCCCTTGTCTCCTTCCGCTCACAGCCAGCGTGTCCTTATTCAGGGTCACCCCCTCCCTGTGCCCTGTCCCCAGAAGCCCCATCACTGTCCCCTTGCACACCCCGACACACAGCAGCAGCCATGGATCTGAGCAATGAGCTGAAACTGCTCCTGTGCTCGGCTTTCCTGTCCGAACAATGTGTGCAGCTAGCTGCTCTTCCAGAAAGGTTTCTCTTCCCGGACACTCTCTGGCCCCTCCACGGGCGGTCAGAGGCGGTCACTCTTCCGCTAACAGCTACGGCGATCTCCGGGAGCACCGTGCTCTGCCCCTTTCTTCCTGCCTTGGCTCTGTCCCCTCCAGCTTGCAGCCCCCATCACAACCAAATTCTCTCTGCTCCTCAGAGCAGGGAGGGGAAGATTTAAATCCCGTTGCATAACCCTCAGGATGGTGGTACATCACCCTCCGCTTAGACCTTTCTCCTGAGTTGCCCTGAAAAAGGTACCAGTGGGCAACAAGGGAGCTGGGAACAGTGGGAAACCAATGTGGTGCTGGAGGTGACGTGGATGGCTGCTGTGGACACTTGACATCACAGATAATGCTGGGATAGAGGGGAATGGGAAGAGCTTCCAGCAGGCTGAGTCCTGCAGCAATGCATCCACAATGCTCTCAGGTGTCCCTGTCCACACACAGCATGCAGCCGTCAGGCAAGTCCATATAGGATGTCATCCTGGATTTTTTTCATTTGATTTCTTTTCTTCCCCCTTGCTATAGCATTCAGTGTTTAAGAACGTCATCTACATGCGAGTTTTTGTCAGTAGAGGACACTAATGTCATAGTGTATGGAAATGGGAGTGCTGCATGGCACTGGGACCAACTGAGAGTGGGGGGGGTGCTCCTGAGAACCCCCCAGCAGCGTGTGGGCAGTGCACAGCCCCTGCTCATATCACAGATCCTGCACGAGCAGTTTGCTGTGAAGAGCAAAACAGAAATGCCAAAGGATGGAGGAGCATCAGTGCTTTGGGAAGGCTATGTTGTGTTGCACACTTGGTTACCGGCTGTGCACATCCCAGCGTGGTGCTGTCAGTCCAGGGCACTGCTGGGCTGTGTGAGGCCTTTCTGCAGCCTTCTGGTTTGAGGCTGAATAGGAAAGATGTTGACTTGCACCCTGGGTGTGTCCCACAGGTAGGCTGCGGGCAGCCCTGCCTGCAATATCAGATACAGTCTGCACAGTCCCTGACCCGGGCTGTGGCTGTGCCTGAGCTGCTGCATCCTCTGCATCCGCCACAGCCACCTGCCTGGGACTCAGCTGCTCCCACAGAGGCTGTGCCCTGGTCTGGTGGCTCAGCTCTGCAGCTGAGCATCCCTTCCACCATAACCCCTGTCCTTGAAAAGCAGCACAGCTGTTCCCAGGGATATAATGCAGAGAGAAAACCAGCCAGCTCTGAAACACAAAGCAAACCCACGCTGTTCCTGCAAGAAGCAGAAGCCCAGCAGTGTCAGGGTGGGGGTGACCCTGGGTTAATCCTGGGGAGAAGCTGCAAGTGAAGGCTTTGAGGCTGGCTGAGTGCTTGATCCTCTGTGTTGAGCTGAGCGAGGTGCCACAGGTCCCACCAGCATCCCAGCTGTGTGGTCATACAGCATGGGATATATACCTGTGGTCATGCAGGTACCACTCCTGTGGGGGTGGGAACAGCCCTCCATGTCTCTAGGCACTGGTCTCAAAAGCCATGTTCTGTGTCAATATCACCTGGCTGCTGCTGACGTTATCCAAGTTGTTCGTTGTGGTCTGAGATGTTGGCTGAATTTGTGAACTCTCTTTCCCCTAATTTGTGTTACCATCCTGAGGGGGTTTCAGCTGTTGCCCACCCTGATAGGAATAATGCAGAGAACAGCCCGGTGGTGAAGGCAGCTCAGCCGCTGACTCTCTCCTCTCCCTGTGCAGAGGCAGTGGACCTGCTGGACAGGATGACTGCTCACACACAGGACCTCAGCAACGTTTCCTTCGGCTACGACGAAGCCAACTGCAGCACCCTGGAGATCGGGCAGTACTCCACCCTCAGCATCCCCACGAGGGAGGTGTTTGGGGACAGGTGGGCGGCTAGGGAACACGGGAGAGGGATGCATTGAGGCAATAAGGACAGGGTTCATTTTGTCCTGGCTGCTCCTGTTTGGGTACCTGACCTTGCAGCCTGAAAGGCTGTGTGCCTGGGTTTTGTTATTTCCTGTTCTCACTGAGATTCAGCTGCTGCTGCAGGACGCATGCCTTGCCTCTTCCCGCTAGGTTTGCAGATGAGCTGAGTGTGCTGATGAAGCTCAGGTACTCGCTGCAGGAGGACACCAGCCTGGTGACCATCCTGAGCCAGCGCAGCCACGTGCTCTTCCAGATCCGGATTAACCCCTACGGCTTGGTGTTCGTCACGACGAGGAGGAGGCACTACGAGTAAGTTGTGCTTAGGGACTGGTTTCTGCTTGTTCTCTGACCTGCCCAGTTTGGTGTCATGGAATCATTAAGGTTGGAAAAGCCCTCTCAGATCCCCAAGCCCAACCCCAGCCCATCCCCCCATTCCCACTGACCATGTCCCTCAGTGCCACATCCCCACGGTTCTGAGCACCTCCAGGGACGGTGACTCGACCCCTCCCTGGCAGCTGTGCAGTGCATCACCACTGCTTTGGGAAGTTTTTCCCTAATATCCAACCTGAACCTCCCCTGGCACAGTGTGAATCCATCTCCTCATGTGTCAGATGGGTGGATGTCCCCACTCCTCCTGGGCCATCCCCGCTCTGCTGGAGCCGAGCCAGCTGGTGTTTCTCCTGCCCAGCAGCACTGACATCCCAGGTAGAGGATGCTCTGGACCAGTGTTGCCCCATTATTATTGCTTTGGTAGCCTACAGTTTGCCCTGCAAAAAGACTAGGGAAAAATCGAGAAGGGAGAGACACAAATAGCAATAGTTCTCAAGACACCAGCGATTTTCAGTAGTTTTCAAGACACCATTTTTTGTGGAGTTTTCCAAATCCGTTGGAGAAAGTAGTATTCCCAAGATGGAGAAAGCGATGGTGCTTATTTGTGACAATAAAGTGATTTCTCCTGCTCTGTCCTTAGCACCCACACTAAGGATGTGTGCACGAGGAACCACGGGGGCAGATAAAGGTGACACCTCATCCTGCGTTGTGTCAGACCCAGGTTCTCATGTTCTGCCTCTTCCCTCCCCTCTGGGGAGCACAGGTTCCCCGTTCCCCTGCTCAGTGACGGGCGCTGGCACCGGGTGGCTCTCAGCATCTCCCCAGAGAGGCTGGAGCTGCACGTGGACTGCCGGCTGCGGGACAGGGTGAGCTGGCCCGGCCACCTGGGGACAGGTGTGGGCACCGAGGGGCTGCTCATCGTCGGGGGCCTGGTCGGGTCCTTCGAGATCCCCTTTGAGGTGAGAGCTGGGCAGGGCTGTGTTTGGGGATGGGGTTTGCTTTTGCTGAATGAAGCAATGTTACAACTCCATCTGAAGGAGTCCATTCCCCTCTTTTGCTAAAACACATCATGTGGGGGGTCGAGCTGTGCAAAGGCTCCAAATTGCACAAAGCAGGCAACACAAGCTCCAGCCATCAGGCCAGCAGCAGGGATGTCAATGAGCCTCCTCCACTCACCCTCCATGACCACGGCTTGTGCCATGCACTGACTCCTCGTGCAGTTGGTGTGCCAAGGACCTGTGGGCAGCTTGCTGCATGCTTAACCCAGCCTGCAAAGGATCCCAGGATGCTGGAGGCTCCACAGCCTTTTCCCTCTCCTCTGGAGGAAGCACACAGGTACATTTCTGTCTCCCTTCCTCTGCAGGGTGCTGTGCAGCAGCTGACCTTTGTGATGGGGGACGCAGCAGCAGCCGGCGAGCAGTGCCTCCGCCATGATGTCACATGTTCCCGTTCCTCCGGTGCTCCTCCGTGGGACCCCCCCCCAGCCCGTCCCCAGGTGCAGCAGCTGGCAGAGCTGGGGGGTGGGTGCATGGCTGGGGCTGAGGTGCGGGAGGTGCTGCTGGGCAGCACATGGGGTGGAGGTTCTCTCATGGTCCAAACCCTCCCTTGAAGTCATAGATGAGCAAAAGGGAAAATGAGGTAGGGGAAGGGTTTCTGAGCCAAAGCAAGCCTGGGTGTGCACACGGCTGCGTGTGCCCCTGTGTTAAAGGCAGGGAAGCTCTGAGCAGCTGTTGAGTGATGCCGCAGCTGTGCTGTAGGAGTGGGGGGAAGCTGTCACCGGGAGCTGGGTGTCCCTTTGAAGTTCTTGCTCACACCCAGCAAGATTGCTGCATTGCATCATCCTTTCAAACATTTTTTTCCTTCTATGCTGTCAGCGTCTCTGGAAAATTGAAAAGCTGTGGGTTTTATTGCTGTATTCAGTAATTTTTCAAGAAATACACCTGCCCCCATCATAGTAAATCCCCGAGGACACAAAGCACCAGGGCTCTCCTCGGGAGCCAGGGGCCTGCCCGGGGGCAGAGCTCACCCCTCAGCTGGGTGCTGAAGTCACCCAGGAGAGGATTTTGGTAGCATGAGGGCACTGACCTTTAGGACAAGTCCATAGAATCATAGAGCGGCCTGGGTTGGAAGGGACCCCAAGGATCATCAAGTTCCAACCTCCTTGTTCCAACAAGGGCAGATGTCTGGTTCAACCAGCTGCAAGGATGCACCTTGTCGCCTGCAAGGTGATGGACTCCGTTTAATCTGCTCCTAATGTTATCATCATCATCCTGTGCTGTAGTGGAGAGCACTCACCGCATGGCTCCAGCAGCTTGTCAATCAGGGAGGCTTTATTTTAAGCCTCAGTAAGCTTAAACTGCTCACACCACACAGGTCCCCATCCCTTGTTGACCTGCTTGGGGCTGATTGGTTTGAAAAATAAAAGTAAGGAAACCACAAAACCCACCCAAAGACTCAGGAGGTTCAATGGGAAGCTGTTCCTTCCCATCACTATGAAGGACTCCTTCCCACTGTGCATTCCTTGGATGTCTCCAGTGCTGTAGGAAGCAGCGTGTGCCTAAATCCCAGAGCCAGCTGTACCCATAAACAGCCAGTGCAGTTCCTTGGGCAGTGATGGTTTTCCTCTTTCTCTCCAACTGTGCAGGTGCCAAAAGAAACCAACGAAATCCAGGACTCATCTGCTCAGGTATGGCCCTCCCACGCTGCTGCAGGAGCTGTGTGCAGGGGGTGTCCCTCTGCGTGTTCTCCTGGTGTACCCTCGTGTCTCCTGGGGAAGCTAGTGAGCCACCAAGTGCAAAGCCAAAATGCCCAGGCAAGGCTACAGGTTATGATTTTATCTTTGCTGCAAAACCTCCTGAATGTAACATGTTGTGTCCTGGAGCTGGTGGAAGCCAGGGTGGCACTGAGCCCAGGAGGGATGGCACAGTGGAGATGTGACCAGAGGGATCAGCTCAGCACACACAGAGGTGTTGGTGGGTCCATGGGGCTGCCTGCAGCTGGGTTTCATAGAATCACTGAGGTTGGAAAAGACCCCCAAGATCACCTAGTCCAACCATCCACCTGCCACCAAGGTTACCCACTAGCCATGTCCCCCAGTGCCCCATCCAGACGTACCTTGAATACCTCCAGGGACGGTGGCTCCACCACTCCCTGGGCAGCTGTGCCAGTGCCTGACAACTCTCTCAGAGAAGTTTTTCCTGATATTTTCTTGAAGGGACAGGAACTGGTGAGGCTGGCGGCATGACGAGCTGCGTGCATGATGCAAGGGAAGGCAGGAGGGTGGATGCCTGCTTCTGCCCACGCACGGGGCACTGCCACCCATCTCCTGCACCCTGCAGGAGCAGGGCTGTGCCTCCAGCTCTTTGTGCATGCGAGGAGATGGTGCTTGCAGTGAGGCAGGGTGCAAAGCCTTTGTTTGGTTTGGGATTTCCAGCCAAGGTCTGTGCTGGGTTCAGACCTCGTGTCCTGGATGGGGAGATGCTGCCGTGGCTGGGGAGAACTGCTGAAGTTCCTGGGTTGGCAGGGGAGGGCTAATGGTGTCCTGGGATTGGGACAGGTTTGGGTTTGGAGCACTTAATCAGGACCAGAGATGCCTCGGGATCTTTGATGTTTGGATTTACTAAAAGAAAAAAATGCGCTACTAACGCGTTGCAGTTGGAAAACAATGAAGAGCAGATTGGGGGCTGTCCAGAGCTGTACCAAAGCTGTGCTCTGCAAATGAGCTTTCCATGCCTCTGTTCACTTAAAGCTAAATTAGCATGTTGATAAATTCCTTAGTTCCTAATTAATTACAGAGGACTGTGGTAGTCCTGTGTAGACTGTGGTAGTGGTAGAGGTAAATTGCAGCCTAACCTTTTTGTGATTTTTTTTTTAATTAATTTTTTTAAAGTAAATTGGTCATAGTTTGTCCAGAGATAATCCATAAGCAGAGAAGAGGGGGGAAAACATTTTGGTTTTGAAGGCAAAAGGCTCCATTTAAACTCCAGGAATAAAGTCCATCTGAAAGATGGCTTTTCAAAGCAGTTGGTGCTGATTCTGTTGCTAGTTTCTTGTTTGCACCTTTGAATGCACAACCTCAGTTACCACCAGAGCATCTTTCCTTTTAAAATCCCAGCGGTGTGAAGCCTGCTGAGGTCAGGAGACGCATGCATTTGTGGATGTTGGTCTTTAAAATGCCTGTGGCAAGGCAAGGCACCTACTGCCTTCATGTGCTTGCTCCATGCTGCCTGCCAGAGATGGGCCCACGGCCTTTGGGCTCTTTGATTACCTGGGCTGATCCCAAGCATGTAACCATGCCACAAAGCATCCTCTAGTGGGAATTACAGCTGGTTTTAAGTCTTTCGTGATCAGCTGCATTTGGTTTTTGTGCCCTTACTGACTTCCATGGCTTGCCATGTGCCACAGATATTGCACCTGGATGGTGCCTTCTCTGCTCTTGCTCGAGCTCCTTGGCAGGACCCTGCAGGTCCCAGCAGCTCATCCCCTCTGCGTCCCCTTCTGAAGCATCTCACATGGACACTAAAAACAAATCATTGGCCTTGTTTATTGTTTAGGCTTAAAACATGTTCACTTTCCAAATCCAGCACCCGGGAGCCATACATGAAGCTCGTGAGCAAACACAGAGCCGTGGCGTGGGGACCAGTGGGCTGAGCCCCTCGCTGTGTTCCCTGAGCACATGGCTCCTGTGCACAAGGTCTCGTGCTTTTGGGCTGGTGAAAGAAAGTTTCCCTCCCCCAGGCTCCTGCGTGAGGTGTGAGATGATAACCTTATCTGCTGCTGAGCACAGCCCGCAGGTTTCCCTGGCAGTTATTGCTCCTTTGAATTAACCTAGGAGAAAGTCCAGGCTTGGCTTTCAACTTTCCCAAGACTGAGTCTCTCCCAAAAGGCTCTTGCAGGGAACTGATGGTTGGATGCACTGGAAAAAAAAAATACTCTGAAATGATCTTTCTCTGCTCTTGAGCTTGTAAATCATCTTGTCCCTTTGTCTGTTGGGTAGAAAAAGCTTCTGTGAACAAAATTCTATTTCCTGATAGAGCGTAATTCAAAGCTTCTCGCCTTCCCTGGCCCTGCCCAGCAGGCACCGAGGGCAGCGTGGCACAGTGCTGCCCAGGCTCCTGCAGGCAGACGTGTCCCCCACTGGGATCCGACCTGCTTGCTGTTCGTCCCATGAATGGCCTTGCAGGATGCTGCTCTCCAGCTGTACCGAGCAAAAAGACCCGCTGAAGCCTGGGATCATTACACCGACACCGTTATCTGTGCCAACAAAAAGCTCTTAATCTCCATGGGCAAGATACCGAGCGGGTTGCAGGGGAACTCTCACAAACCATGCATTCATTGTGCTATCTGCTCTCGGTGTTACCCCATATCAGCTGTCCAGCTGCTTGGCTTGGGCTCAGCTCTGGGGACAAGGTCTGTAACTGCCCCAGGCCCTCTGTTTGCCTTTTTTTGGTGTGTTGGCACAGCACAAAGCCTGTTCCCATCCCCTGGGTCTCCCCCAGGTTTCTGAGCCAAACCTAACACCCGTGCTTGTGTTGGGGTTGGAATGACCAGGACCAGAGTGAGGAATGGTCTGGCTTCAGGCTCCTCTGTCACTGCTGGAATGGAGTGCTCACTGCCTCCTGGTGATGCTGCTGGGCTTTTCCCAACTGTGGGGCAGCAGCTGCCGCTCCCCCGTGCTGAGGCTGCTCCTGCAAGTCGGGATCCTCACTGCTTATTGCGCGTCCATTCCCCTTTCTTCTCTTTTATAATACATCCTTAGCATCTGCCTTCATTCCATGCTGGCTCCCTGCTTCCCAAATGTCCTTCTGGGGACTCCATGCCCTCTGCTTCATTCTTGTGGGCAGCTCCTGGTTTGTGCTTCCCAGTTCTCCCCATAATGGCTTCTATCTCTGAATTTGGCCCCTACAAAGGAGCAGGCAGGGATGCTATTGATCTTGGCTTTTTGTTCTGTTGACACAGAGCCAATATAATTCAGCTGTGATTGCTGGTACATGAGGGACCAGTAACTCTCGGCTCAGAGACTCAGACATTTCCCCTGAGCTCGCCAGATGAGTTTCTAATACAGACCTTTCCCATGCCAGACATTAAAGCTGAGTTTAAAAATCACAGACAAGCATTTTTCAGAAATCCCAGTGCTGCTTTGGTGCAGGGCTGCAGCCCAGCTTCCCACCGAGTCGCGGTGTCATTGCTGTGACCCTCTGCCCTGCACTGACATCCTGGCTGCACACCTGAGTGCTTCATCTCCTGCTTAATGGTGTGCACCTGGCTCCACAACCTTTAAACCCGGTGTTATAGGCAAGCAGAGTGCAGGCTTTGAGCCCTGGCTTCCCACTCAGCTCTTCCTCACTCCATGCCATTCACCAGCATTGCGCTTTCCTCTGCAGCTAAAAATTGTGTTGGATTTTATTTTAGTGGCAATGTCGGTGCTTTCCAAAGCAAGGCGTAGGGAGGGCTGCCGTGTCCCTGATGGGGAGGTCTGGCCCGTGATGCTCATGGATGCTTTGGTTCCTCTGCTCAGCTCAGACCCCTGAGGAGCTCCACCAGCTCCGAGCCTGCTCCTGGTCTCCAGGCTGCAATAAAAACAGGTTTGCTGCTAGGTCCTCCTCCAGCCCTCAGAGCCCGGTGACTTTTCCTTTGAAGAAGCAGTTTTAAATCCAGGGCTTTGTGGAGCTTTTGCAAGGCAGGCTCTCAGCATCTCTCTAAGGCTGACCTTCCTGTCCCCTGCCCGCTGGGTGGCTCCTGGCTAACGATGTCCAGGTGCTCCCTGGGCTTAACCACGGGCTCTGCAACACAGCACTGAGCAGAGGAGCTGCTGTCCCTCCCCGCTCTCCCTCTGTGTAAGGAGCACAGAATGGAGTGTAAATTCTCCTGAAAGCGACCGTAGCTGACATGTTTCAGTGCCATGGTTTCATTTATTGCAAAATGTGTTTTAAGGAAATTAACACTTTTGGTTTGAATCAAAAATGATGTTTTTTTCTGGAGCAGATGAGGAATTGGGGTCTTGTTGGAAACCCGCAGTACTTTAATTTTCACTGTTAAAGCTATATTTCTGATTATACTTTAATCAGAAAACCCCCAAAGCAATAAAGACCCAACATTAAAACCATCACGCTTCACCATTTCATTTTCTGGGGGAAACAAATCAATTTTTTCAAGGAAGAAAACAAATTTTTCATTTGGGCTCATAAAGAAATGGCTTTGGCTTTATCTGCCCCACCCGGGGACAGCTGCTCCAAGACCCCACATCCAGCTGCTGTCCCTGATGGCCGCTGTCCCGTGGTGACACAGCCGTGCCGTGTATCTGGACCCACCCCTGTCCTCCTCCTGGGGCAGGGAGGACCACAGCAGTGCTGGTGGATGGAGCATCCCCTCCTCCCTGCTCAGGGAGTCCCACTGCCTCAGCTTCAAGCATAGATGTGGTGCTTGGGGACCTGAGTGGGTGGGCGTGGTGTGAGGGGTTGGGGTTGGATGTGGTGATCTTAGAGGTCTTCTCCAGCCTTAATTGTTCTGTGATTATTTTGGCACCACGTGGCTTTGCCTTTTTGACATTTCAACACCAGAAGCCAACAAGGCACCCATGTAGCAGTGTTAAGAGCTTTCCTGCTCCAGGCCTTCATGTGGCAGCCCAGGAAACCCCAGCTCCCCATGGCAGCAGTGAGCGCTGCAGGCGAGAAAATGTCCTGGAAAGCATGTGGGCACCTCCGTGCAGCCAGCAGTGCTCCTCGCCCCATGCAGGTCTGGGAACAAACACCGCTCTGACCTCCCCTGCACATCAGCAGGGAGCATCCAGCTGACCTTTTCCTTTCCCTGAGCCTGTGTGTGCTCACCATGGAGGAGGCAAAGCCCTGCAGCTGGAGCCCTGGGCTCCCCTGCCCTCTGCGTGCACCCAGAGCTGCGGTGTGGGAGTGCTGGGAGCAGAGGCAGCAGCAAGTGCCCCGATCTTCCATTTCATGGCTCTGTTGGGAGCTTTTATTTCCCTGACTGTTAATTATTAGCCAAGGCCTTGGCTAGAAGGAAGCTCACCTGAAGAGTGGGGCTGCTGTGAACTAAGGGCTCTCCAGTCCACACATCTTGCTGGGGGCCCAATGGGTCAGGCTGGGAGCTGGGGATGACATCTGTGACCCCCACGGTAGGAGCAAATGGCCTCAATTTTCCCCAGAATGATGTCAATTCTTGCTTAAATGGAATGAAAATACGCCAGTTGCAAAGTTTCGTGCACTTGTGCAGGGCTGGGTGCTGGGGGAACCAAGATCTTGGAGCAGCCTGGGGCAGGGTTCAGCGCTGTGTTCTGGCGAATGAAACCCTCTCACCTCCAGCTTACAGAGCTCTCTCCGTGTCCTGCATCGCTGCAGGTCTGCCCATTCAGGAAATCGCCGTTGCAAAATAAAAAGAAAAATTTTCTTTGGCGAAGGCTGGAGAATCCCCTGCACCCCCAACTACAAAACAGCCCAAGCTGAAACTATTTTAATTTTAGCGTACAACCCAGCCAGGTCCCTGCCCCCAGCAGCTCTCGTTTCTAGTCGGATTTGCTGCATGCCAAACCCCAAACTGAATCATGCAGCTGTGACTGCAGAGGCTGTGGGTTTGATTACTGTGCCTGCCCGCAGGAAGAGGCTCGTGGAGAAGCACCCGATCCCTGGCTCCTCCAAGCCTCCCTTGTCCGCTGAGATGAGCTTCCATGCCCTCTCCTATTCGTTAGCTCTTCCTTAGGCCCCCAGGTGCTGGAGGTCTACAAACAGTGTTCAGTCTGTGCTGGGCAGATGTTGGAGCCTGCATCAAGCTGACCCCAGTTTTGCTGTGGTTTGCTGACAAATTACACGGACCGTGGACTGCATTGTTCAGGGGGAAATTGAGCTAGTGACTGATAATTACAGTGTGTTGGTGCTAATTGCTCCTGCTGAGAAAGTCCTCGTGGTAGGGTCACAGGAGCGGGGTGCTGTGGGGATGGAGGTGGGCGTCAGTGGCAGAGCTGTGTGGGAGTCACAGGGCATGGACAGGAGTGGGAGGGGGGACAGCATCTGCTCCCAGTAACAGCGATGGGAGAGGGGATGGGCTCACGCTGTGCCAGGGGAGGGTCAGGCTGGGTAATAGGAACAATTTCTGATCTGAAAGAGCGGTGATGCACTGCACAGCTGCCCAGGGAGTACGGGAGTCACCGTCCCTGGAGGTGTTCAGAGCCATGGAGATGTGGCACTGAGGGACATGGTCAGTGGGCATGGTGAGACGGGCTGGGGTTGGACCTGGGGATCTGAGGGGGCTTTTCCAACCTTTATGATTCTTTCTTCCCAAGGAGGTTTGTTTCCCTCTTGCCAGCGCAGCTCTGGGCCCACAAATGGCTGAGGCGTGCAGGATCTGTTTCTGAGATGTTCCCAAGCCAAGAAAATTCCCCTTCAGAGTTAGGGTTGGTTTTACCTTTTCTAGCTCACTTCTCATTTCCCCTTTTCTCCTCCATGTGTTTTACCCTTCAGTTGCACACAGTGGTTTTCAGTCCACCAGGCACGATGACAAGTCCTCGCTGGAGGTCTCTGGGCAGAGCAGGGCTGCCTGGTCACTTCCACACCTTGCTTTCCCTCTTGCCATCTTTGTTTCCTTTGCTTTTTGTCCTTTCTGCCTTATCATGACCTCTCTGAACTCCTGCTCCTCAGCACTAGGTTGCCACGTGCTACATAACACCAGCAGCCCTATAGTGATGGGGCTTGGTAGGTCAGGTAGGTGGTTGACTTGGTGTTCTTGAAGGTCTTTTCCAATCTAAATAATCCTATGACTCTTCTCTAGATGCTGTTCTTTAAAAATATTGCTATTTATGCCATTTGGGAGGTAACATCCCAATGGAGGAGGAATGCTGACCTCTTGGCTTGGTGGATAGTACAGGTTGGCAAAGCAGAGCAGTGCAGACAAATCAACATCACAGCTGCATTTCTGTTTGGGGGTTCAAGGCTCTGTCTGCAAGTGGGGTGACATATTTGTTACAATGGGAGAAAGTGGGACAAGGATCAATGTAAGCAGCTTCTCCCCAGGATGCCCATAGGCACAGACTGGTGCCCATCCCGGACCAATGAACCTGGCTGCTGGAGGATGCTCCCTCTGTATGTACTGCTGGGTCACACTGCAAGTCACAGGGCACTGCCAGCCTGACAGCCACCAGAGCAGGGCTGCCTGCCATCTGCCTTTTGGGAGCTTCTGTTAGCACCCAGGCTTTTACTGACACCCAATGTCACTGGGCACTGGTTGTGTTGGTGGCAGGGGTGCTCTGCACGGCTTCACAGCTCCACTGCTTCGAAGTGCTCCATCAGGACCAACTGCAAGGGTGATTGACTCAAGCTGGTAGTTCTGACTGGTGCCCAGCACAGCCAGCTTTGCTGTGTGGGGGCTGTGCACAAGACTGGAGGGTTAGATGGGTGTCAGGCTCCAAAATGTGAGCTCACTGCCTCTGAGTCAATGGGGGCTGGATCACACCTCGTGGCGTTATTCCTGGCTCTGGTTAAAGCAGAAGTGTGATGGGGGTGGCTTCGAAGCGTGGTCCCACTTAGTCAGACCTTCAGTACATGGCATGTGTCTGGGTTTGAGCAGGCAGCCTCTCACCAGCTCTGTACCCCCAAGCGGTTGAAACTGGAGGTGGAAAAATGTCTGTTCTTCCCAAAATCTCTATACTCAGAGATCATCTTGGCTCTGGAAAATATTGTCCCTTTGGGTGAGCATTATGGCTTCAGTTGGAGTCAAGAATTGTCCCCAGTTCCCAGTCGGTTGCAGGTGCAGTGGCTGGAGCAAGAGGGGTTGGGTATGATGGGATGGATGTGACCTGGAGTGAATTCCTCCCAATTGTTTTCACAATTGAAAGCAAAGCATTCCGGTTGTTTTGAACTGATGCCACCGGGTCCTTGCCCTAGAACCACTGGCTCTAGCTGTGATGCTGTTGGTGCTTGGGGGCTTGGATTTGCTACCCATCCAACTCACTGCCAAGAGAGCATCCTGGGTCCATGGTGCTGAGCAGAGTCAGAGCCAAGTGACGGGTTCAACCAAAGAAGATTCACAGGGAAGGATGATGGGAAGGATGCTCAGTGCCTCCTTGTCCTTCCCTGCTCCCTTCCAAGCCCTGCACTGCAACCATGGACCTGTGTCTCCCTCTAGTGACTCCTCGCAGGCTCTGTTCTCCAGCTGTTGCATCAGACCCAACGAGCCAGGGCTGAGGTCTCCTGGGCTCTCCTTGGTCCCTTCCTTGGGGCTGTGCATGCCCTGCAAAGCAAACTCTGAGCAGGTGGTGGGGCTGCTGGGCACTCCCAGGAGGAGCAGATCCCACCAGCAGCCCCACTGTGTGTGCCTGTCTTTGCAGTGGTGTAAACACCCGCAGCAGGTTTCCTCCAGCCATGGCTGGTGGCTGTAGGGCCATGTAAAGGGGCAGCTGAAGGCAAGATGAATCCCTTGCCAACAAACCCCTGTGTTAAATTAATTTACCACTGAGCTCAGGTGGCAGAACTGGCCCTCCTGGCACTGATGAGCTGCCCCAAAGCTGGGGAGCTGTCTGGAGCCCGCTCGGTGTTCCACTCTGCATTGGGTGCTGGGAGGGGCTCGTGGGTGCACATTGGTGTAGGGCTGGGCATCAGTGCACAGGTGGCATCTGGAGCCCTAAGAAAACAAGATGCAGGGTTAAAAAAAATGAGAGAAAACTTTGGATTTCATTAATTTCCCTCCTTCCATTTCAGGATTCCAAGTTCTCCCATTCAGATTTGGCCCTGGGGCTGCCCTGGACATGGGATGCCCCGGAGCCCCTGAGCCTGCAGCCGGATGGGAGCACCCTGAGCTCGCGCTCTGCTGCAGAGCTGCCAGTGGCTGAGGAGGAGGAGGAAGAAGAGGGAAGCTTTTCTATTGAGGATGAAGGCTTTGAGCTGTTGAACTCCACCTACAATAAAATCACTGGCCCTGGCAGGCCAGGCATCAGCAGGAATGGAGCATGGATGGTTGGCAGCCCCAGTGAGTCCATGGTGCAGGTTCCTCCCTTTCTATGGAGCATCATCGTGGTGTCCAGTCCTGATGGTGCTTCTGTCCTCCCAGGGCCATCAGCCAAGACACAGAGAGCAGTCAAAAAGGAGCGAGACTCCAGCCTTGGGCAGGAGAATGTCGCCACGGAGAAGCTGAAGGGCAACACAGATGCTCACCTCCACCTCCCACCCACCAAACCCATTGATGCCACCATGCCCGCCTCCCCCAAGGTGTCCCCATCAGGACACCAAGCAGCTGCACCCAAGGGTCTGTTGGGGATGGCCACAGGTGACCCAGAGCATCCTCCCACCCCCCTGGGGCACCCTGTCTCACCATCAGCACGGGTTCACATGAAGCCAGGACCCCCTGGGCTGCCGGGCCCCCCGGGACGGCCGGTGAGTGGTGGGGGCAATGGGGAGGGGTGGGTTTGGAAATAAAGCATTTTATCATCATTTTTGCTCGTGGGGATTTTTCTCATACACTTTTGTTGGCAGTGTCAGCCAGTGTGGTTTGGGCAGAAATGCAATGTCTACTGCAATGTCATTTCCTAGAGTCTGGGGTCGCAGCTCCATGCGCATCTGGTTTGCATAAACCCAGAAGTTTTTATGCGTTTGCCAAATGATTTTGGGTAGCTGCTGCGACAGGGAGGTGTGGGTGGAGCCGGCACCCAGCACCGTGCCCAGGGCTGCTGGGGACACTGCGGGACCTGGGGATCCCATGGCCTCGACTCTGATCACAGCCACTGTCCCTGTGAAGGCAGTGGGGATATGGGGGGAGCCAAACACTGCTGAAAGCAGCAGGTGCGCATTGCTTTCCAAGCTGCTGAGTTTTATGACCTTGCTCATCCTCCCTGCAGTGGTTGCACTGTGTTGCACATCCAAAAGCCACATGGCTTTCCTCAGCTCTGTGTCGCATGGTGGTCAGTGAGCCAGGACGGGCTTTGCTTTTCCTTTTTTTTTTGGTTTTTCAAATTTAACTGTGGCTGGTTGGGAGCAGAGCTGTTTGCTTTATGAAGGCTTACACTGAATCTTGCTGGAGGCAGGAGCTCACACGATGCTCAATCCCTGTGCCCTCCTGGGGACAGCTGCCATGCGGTGGCACATGCGGTCCCCGCTGTGGGATGCTCCGTGGGTCACAGCAGGGCTGGGTGCAGGCTGCAGGGCTCCCTTCTTGGAGGATCAGGTTTTATTTTTTATTCCTTTGGATCCATTTTTATTTTTTTTTCTCCTGACACGTTCCAGCCATTTTGCCCAGGTCTGGGCACTGCAGGTGGTGAGCATCCCTTCGGTGATGTGTCCCTTTGGTGGCACATTCCTCAGTGCCAACACTGCAGCCAGGGCACACAGCTGCGGCTGCCCTGGCTGCAGTGAGCACGTGGAGCATCCATGGCAACCAGGGCATCTCAGTGCCTCTGAGCTCAGGCTGCAGGGCTCAGGCAGGCACAGGGCAGAGCGGTGTTTGTCACTGCTGTCACCGAGGCCCCCAAGCTGAGCCCTGCAGCAGACGCTGCACTGCAGTGCTCCCATCTGAGCACATCTCCCACACTGATTTTTCATCAAGAGAAACCAGGATCTCCTGGCTGCCTCCATCCCTGCCTGGCCAGGCGCTCTGGGGAGCACTGCCGTGGGGTCATTGCTTGGCCAAAATGTGCACATTTGGAGATAGGCCAGGTCAAACCTCCTGCAAGTTCAGGGCACCGATGTTTGCATCCTCCTCCAAACTGCTGTTCCAGTATGTGGCCACAGTCCAGCTTTTCTCTTTTCTGTTTCTCTTTCTCTCCCCCTAACAAGCAGCCGTTCCTCAGCAGGTGTCAGGAAATGTGCTCCTGCCCTGCAGCCAGGGTTGGCTGTGTGCTGGGTGCAGACCGTCCCCATGTCTGGGGAGCAGAGTGGGAAGGGAGCAGCACGCAGTGGGTGCACCCTCTGCCCCATCGGTCCTGGGGGGTTCCTGGGCACTGGGTGCTGTTGGTCTGCTCAGGGCCGGGTGATGCAGCTCTCCTTTGCCTTGCAGGGGTGTCCTGGGAGACGTGGACTGGTGGGGCCCAAAGGAGACAAAGTGAGTACTCAGGAAATGTGTGAAGCTATGAGACATGGTTGAGAGTCCAGGGCAAACACCATAATGGTTTGAGTTTGCAGCTTGCTTGTTTATATATATTTATTTTTAATCAAAATAGCAAAGTGAGCATCCAATCCTGCAGGCTGGTGGCCCGTTATGTGCACCAGGAATAGGAGAAACCTCTTATTGCTGGGTATTTGCTGGGTGCTTGTAGCCCATGAACAGCTTTAGCTCAGGTCACCTGGAGGGATGCTGCTGTGTCCCTGAATGCATGCACCAGCCAGAGGGACACGGGGACATCACCCCTCCTGCACCGAGACTGTGGGGTCTCTCTGCATGCAGCACTGCTCCTCCTCACTGCAGAGAGACTGAGTCCTGAGGGGGGGAGGGAAAGCAGCAGTGCATGGAGCACAGCTGGCAGGACCCCGGGGATGGGAGCACATTGAAACCTTGGCAGCTGCAGAGCAGAGCTGAGGGGGACTTCAGTGACAAAAGCGCTGAGGCCCTGCCTAAATGGTGGTGAAGTGCAGGCTGCCTGCTGCAGGCAGGGGCACCTCGGTGCTGCTGCAGATCACTGAGATGCTCTGAATGCTGCGTATTGGGGAGGTTGGTTCCTGTCCCCTTAACGCTGCCTCCTGCTGCGGGCAGGGCACGGGGCTGCCACGGGCACTGCTGGGGACATCACAGCTCGCAGGGACACCTCGGTGCTCCCATGATATAGCACAAGCATCCTGGCCAGGACCTGTGCCCAGGCTGTGCCAAGCATCCAGCCCCATGCTTAAGGAGATGCCTTTTTGCCTTTCTCTTCCTTAGGGCCACCCAGGAGCCATGGGACGGATGGGACCCCCAGGGCACCCTGGCCCCATGGGCACCCCCGGTGTCCCCACCATCATCCTCTGGAGGAACTCCCGTGAGGACTGGCTGAGCTTCACGGTGAGTGGGTCAGCACTGCTGGGCTGAGAGCTGCAGGAGGGCTTCAGGGTGGGCGCGGAGATCCTTATCTATGTTGTTGGGTCTTTTTTCCCCACTTAATGGTTTGGAAGGGTTTTTCCATCCTTTCCATCTCCCCCTGGCCGACAGGGATGGGCAGGGGAGGTCATCAGGATGAGGCCATGGGAGGAAAAGAAGATGCCAAGGGGAGAGGAGATGCTCACTGAGCACAAAATGGGATCACGGTGGGCCCTGTTCATGCCTTTCCCTCCCCTGGAGTTGCACACTGCCATGGCATGGCACCAGGGAATGCATCTTCAATGTTTTGGAGCTTTCTGCAGCAGCATCCCGCTGCCTGCTGGGGCTGGGTACACAGGCTGGCTTGGGGCTTGAAGGCAGAGCTGCTCAGGTTCACTCCTGCTCAGTTTCTGTTCTGCCTGGGCATCCTGCCATGCTCCTCGTGCAGTTACTGCTGTGGGATGGCAAAGGAATCATTGCTGCTCTGGATAATGGAAGCAGTGTGTTGAGCTATTCCTGCACCCAGCAACTTGGGGGGGCAAAGGAAAAGGGGCTCTGGGGGTTCTTGCTCCTGTGTCTGTGTGGGAGCAGTTGCTGCAGACCCAGCCCCGTGCAGGCTCCCCCAGCAGAGCCCCTGCTGTCATTGTGCTGAATTTCCAGCTTCAGGGCCCTGTATCTGCCCAGCTTTGGGCTTTTGGGTGCTGCAGGGCTTGAGCTGCCTGGAGCAGGGGTGCTCTGCAGTGTGCAATCGAGGCAGCTTGTGTTGTCCTGCACCACTGAGCATCAAAAGCGTTTTTCACATGGGAGCTTTTGGGTGGGAGCAGCGATGTTCCCCTATAAGCTCTCTGGCTGCTCTCCTACGGGCTCATGGAGGTGGGGGCATCCCCTCCCGGCTGGAGAACCCCTGGTTTGCACATGGGTACGGCACAGACCCGTGGGGTGCGAGGTCACAGCAGCTGCAGAAGACAAATATCTGCCTCAGAGGGGATTGCATTGCTCCTGGGAAGTGCAGAGGAGGTGGGGAGGTGCCTCGCTGCCATGGAGCTGGGCTGGCTGGCCCCTGCGTTGTCCCCTCCTGCTGCTGGGGATGGGGCTGGGAAGCAGGAAAATGGCTGCAGTGTGATGTACCCAGGCTTCATGGAGAGCAGGAGCTGGGCTGTGCTGCTGGGGAGCGCATCTGGGGCAGGAGCAGGGCAACAGAACCAGTCCTTGCTGGGCAGTGTTCTTGAAGAACAGCATTCCCAGGCAGCCCAGTGGGCTCGAGGAGGAAGACAGCCTCCTCCCCTGGGCACCGGCAGCCTGGTGTGAGCCCTCAGAGACACACCGTGCTGTCGGGGGATGGAAAGCGAGCTTTTCCCTTGGATTCCCGCTGCCAGCCCCTCCATGTGCAGAACCCCGGAGGTGCTGGGACATCCCCAGGGACAGGAATTTCAGCAGGATTCAGAAGAATTGGGCTCTCTGTCACCTAGCGAGGCCCGCAGCTCCTTACCTCCTGCACGCCGTGCTCAGCCTTCTCCCACGCCTTGCACACACACAGCATGAAAAACAAGCAACCTAGAGGAGCAGTTCGTTGAGCAAACAGCAAAGAGGCTTTGAAGCCAGCGCAAAGGGATTGGGGATTTAGGGAGGATTTTTTTTCTGACATTGTTTCCTGTTCTCCTTTCAGCAATCTCCCTTTTACCAGCTCCTGCACGCAGGCTGGCCGGTGAGTAACGCTCTGAGGTTTGTTTTTCCCTCTGCATGGTCAGCTGGGTTTCCTCCCCCCAGGCTCTGTGATGGTGAGATCTGCTCTGCTGACATCTCTCTTTAATCCAGAGAAAACCCGGAGCCCCCGGCCCCCCCGGACACCCGGGGAAAGCAGGAGTGCCGGTAAGCGCTGGTGCCTCTGCCCTCCCACGGGCACTTTGAGGTCACGTCCCAGCCCCTGGGCAATCCTGGGCTCCCTGAAGATCAGCTGTAATTAAAGCCATTGGGTGTGGGATTCAAACAGCCCTTGGGGTTTGCTCGTGTGGGGTCCACTGGTGGGCAGTGGGTGTCTCGGCTCCACCAGCCCCTCCCTGGGGATCAGGCTGCTGGTGCTGCCCTGCTGTGTGCCCACTTGTTTGGATGAGGGCGGGGTAAATCCATTTGGAGAGCTGCTAGAACAAGCCAAGGAGCAGCTCAAGTGTTGGTGGTGCTGGGTCTGCGAGCCCATGCCCTGTGCAAGGCTGTGCGAGCATCCCAACCTCCCAGAGAGCATCGGGGCAGCATGGAACCTGCCCTGCTGCTGCCCCCCAGCCCTCGCCACAAACGTGGGATGCAGGCAGGGCAGCGGGGTGCCTGGGTGCAGGTCCACCCCTGGATGGGGATTCCAGGGATGCCTGTGCATCGTTCCTTGTTCTGCCTGTAACTGTGACACCTGTCACCACCGTGCGTTCTGCGGTGTGAGCCAGGGGCACGGGCACCGCTTGGTGACTCCGTGTTTGTGCGCAGGGGCCGTGCGGAGAGCCGGGGGAGCCGGGGCAGAAGGGGCAGCGGGGGTACACGGTGAGTGCTGCCCAGCGCTCGGGCTGCTGGCGGAGGTGCCCAAATGTGGGGCGGGATGAGGGTGTGAGGCAGTGCTGCTTGGAGGGGTCCCACAATACCATCTGCAGGGTCCTTGGTGCTGTGTCCTTCTTGGGGGCTCCCCCCTTGCAGCAGTGCTCTCCCTTTCTCCCTGTCATCTTCCTCGTCACTGTGTCCTCTCTGTAACCGGGGTAGCTTTGCCTCTGGCTGGAGGAGAGAAGGCTGGAGGATGGGCCCAGCATGGCAGGGCTTCCTCTTCCTGGACTCACATGGATCGAGGAGGGTTTTACAGGCTGTCTGAGCCCAAGGTCTGCTCAACTCCTTCCAATGGTCCAGGTGGGGCTGGTGACCAGCTTGGTTCAAGTGTGTACGAGAACTTGGTGCCCACTGAAGCTGTGGCAGCTCCCCGTGCTGGGCACTGGCCATCCCCAGAAGTGGGGAATCCAAGTGGAATGAGGCAAAGTTGGGTGCTGCCAGGCTGTGTGCCACGCTGCTGGAGCACAGTGCGTGGACGGGGGGTGCTGAGGGAGCTGGGGATGTGCTGGGGAAGGACAGTAGAGCTGGAAAAGAAAACCTTCCCCAAGCAAAACTGTGTATTTTCCAAACCAGTTCTCCACTTGGAAAGCAGCCAAAGAAGCTCCATCTTCCTGCGCTTCCCTCACTCTGACTTTCCAAACTCCAATCCTAGATGTTGGAAGTGATAAAATGTTCCAGAATTCCTGGGAAATCCAAGCAATCAAAGCAGTTGGAAAGGAAATGCCTTCTGTTTGCTCCAGATTGACCTTTACCCTGCCTTAGCTCAGAACTGCGAGTGAGCTGAGGAAAACCAGAGAGCTGCCCCAAGCCCCAGCCCAGTGGGCAGTGCGGGGCTCTGCACATCAGGACTGGGGGCAGCTTGAGGGCAAGCCCTGGAGCTGAGCAGCAGCTGCAGAGGGCTTTCACCTGCCCTGCTCCCTCCCTGCCTCGCAGGGTGCTTCTGGCTGTGCCTGTGCTGCTGCCCAGGTTTGGGGATGCAGCTCGCAGTGCCTGGGGCAGCACATGCCCACATCCCCATCACTGCGGGGCGGCTGGAGGCAGTGCTACAGGGCAAGAGCTCAGCATTGTGCTCTCCATGGCCTTCTCCATGCCCAGCACGGAGTTCTGGCTGTCCCTTCCCCACACCCATCAGTGCATTCCTGTGTCCCCCCAGCATCTCGTTGCCGCAGAGCTCATGATTGGACTGGATGATCTTAGAGGGCTTTTCCATCCTTAAGGATTCCATGATGCTAGGATGCTGTTTCTCTCCGCAGGGTGAGCCGGGGCTGCAGGGCTGGCCGGGCCGTGCAGGGCAGCCCGGTTCTGACGGTGCCCCCGGGTCTGTGGGCAGAGCTGGGCTGTGCGGGCTGCCTGGGGAGCAGGTGAGCATGGCAGTGTGCTGCTGCCCAGCCCACAGCCTGCAGCCATCCCCAGGTACACGGGGCCGGGAGCTGTCCCAGCGCCAGCTCTGCTCCTTCCTCCGTCTCTGCAGGGGCTGCCGGGCTTCCGAGGGGACCGGGGGCTGGTGGGCGAGAAGGGAGAAGAGGTGAGTGGGTCCTGCATGGATGTGAGGGTGTTTTGGCAATGAGATCCTCTGACATCTGGTCAGATTTGGGAAGTTTGGGATCCCTGAGTCATTTCAACCCAGGTTCTTTTTGAGGGAGAAATCCCTTTTCATGCATTTTCTGCCCCCGTGAGCATTGTCCTGCCATCCAGGTGGAGGATCTCCTGCCCTCGGGCTCAGCCTCTCTGCACTCGGTGCTGCTGGCTTGGAAATCTCTGCACTGCTCACATGAGCCTGTGGAGCTTTTCCTTTTATCTCCCACCCTTCCAGGGTGCTGCCTTGGGACAGCGGAGCAGGGTGACAGTGTGTTGGGGACCAGCTCCATGGCCTTTTTTTTTTTCCTGGAGCTGGCACATTTAGTGCAAGCTTGAGCATCCCCACACCCTGCCCCACACCGATGCTTCTTTGAGGCACAGCAGCTGTTTGAGCTCCTGGTGCTCTGTGGCTCATCCAATCTTATTCCCTTCCAGGGCTTCTTGGGTGACCCTGGACCCGCTGGAGAGAAAGGCGAGAAGGGCACGAAGGTGGGGTGCTACCCTGCCCTGCACAGCCTCACCAGGGCCTCTCCATCCCTGTGGCTCCTGCCCTGTGCCATGCTCCCTTCATCTCTTGACTTTTCCAGGGGGTGAAAGGAGAGGGTGGCCTGCCGGGTCCTGCTGGGTCTCACGTGAGTCAGTGCAGAAGCACGGGGTGTCCCACCCTGTGCACCTTGCTCCTTCCCCCTCCTGGCACATCCTCATTCCCCTTTCCAGAACCAACCCCTTTGCTTCGCAGAGGTGATGTGGGGCGGCCCTGAGCTCCATCCCAGCCTCTTGCACATATTCCCAGCCCTTGGGCAAAGCCCTCTGGGTGTCCATGACTCCTCAAACTCTACTGCAAAGGGCACGACAAGAGCAGCCACCACCTCGGGATGGATGCTGCTAACCCCCCTCTGCCTTCTGTCCTAGGGGATGTCGGGGCTGAAGGGTGCCATGGGCTTCCAGGGCCCTGCGGGGCCAGAGGTGAGGGGTTTTGCTTTCTCTGGGTCCCCAGCACCGATCAAGGTGCCGTGCAGAGAGCACTGCACAGCTGAGATGGGTCCCAGGCTGCAGCACCAGGGTTCTGTGCTGCTCCCAGCGTGCCAATAGCACAGCTGCTGCCATGGCGTTGGGAGGCATCCCCGTGAGAGGAGGGTTTGTGGGAGATGGAAAAGGAAAATTAGAGTGGTTTGGTCGTGGTTTGTGGAAAATAGTAGGGAAGAAATAAGGATAACAGTCCCCAGAAGTGTTCTCAAGGTGCTTGATTAGGAGGGAAATGGGGAATTTCATAGAATCATAGAATCCATGGAGTTGGAAGGGACCTTTAAAGGGCATCTAGTCCAACTCCTCTGCAATGATCGGGGACATCTGCAGCTCAACCAGGTTGCTCAGGGCCTGGTCCAGCCTGACCTTGAGTGTCTCCAGCAGACAATGAGCAGTTGCCAACTGCCCACTGTCCCGGTTGGCAATTGCCCATTGCCTATCCCAACTGCTTCATGAACAATTTGGGATGTGAAGACTAAAAGAAGGGAGTCAAGGCACAACATGGCATCATTTCTCTCCTGCCCCAGGGAGAAGGCGGCTCAGTGGGCTCCCCAGGCCCTGCTGGCCCCACGGTGAGGCACAGAGCTCCGGGTCCCGCAGCACTGGGGCTGCATCCCCATCCCCACTCGGTGCTGCAGCCCCGGGCTGAGCACTGCTCTCACTGTGCAGGGACAGCCAGGACAGCCGGGCTCTGTTGGGTGCCAAGGAGTCAACGGCTCCCAGGTGAGACCACCCGGGCTCCCTGCTCTGTGCTTCGGGGTTTTCCAGCTGCTGTGCTCACCCTGTCCCTTCCTTGCTCTCTCCCCAGGGAGAGATGGGTCCTCCTGGGTTGCCCGGCCCGCAGGGCCCCAAGGTACGTTGGGATGGGACAAATTCATGGCAATGGGGCGTTTGGGACAGCACAGGGTGCTGGGAGTGGGGATGACACCTCCTCCTGCTGGGCTGGGACCTCAGCCCACCCCAAAACATGCACAGAGGTTGGATTGGGGGTAAAAATCCCCTCAGAGCGAGTCGGGCATCTCTGGGTGGAGGCTGCAGGCTCTGCACTGTCCCTGCATGGATTTAACCCCAATCACAGCTTTTCATTCCTCCTCTGCTCCCCAGGGACCACAGGGCTTGCAGGGGCGACGTGGCCCCCCCGGCCTGGGAGGCACCCAGGTAGGTGATGCTGCGGGTGCTGTCCTGCAGCACCCCAGGTGCAGGACCCTGCAATGTGCATGTGAGGTGGGAAAAGGAGCTGCCGAGACCCACCTGTGTACTTTCCTGCAGGGTGCCGCTGGGATGGAGGGGCCCTCTGGTCCCAAAGGAGACACTGTAAGAGCTTCTCACCCAGCTGTGGCCTCTGCTGGGGATGGAACCCTGGAGGCATCCCCCTCCCTTGGGCGCCGTCCTGCTTTCGGCAGTGCAGACACAGCCTCGGGGTGGCCTGATGCTGCCATTCCCCTTACAGGGCACAGAGGGGGTCCTCGGGAGAAGGGGACAGCTGGGACAGGAGGGACCTAGGGTAAGTACACAGCAGTGGCTGGGTGCAGGGTGTCCCCATCCTCACCCTGCAGCACCCCAAAGTGCACCCTGCACCCTCAAGCCCCCCCACCCCGCTTGTGGAGCCGGGATGCTGCTGCACCCCAGGGGAGCATCTCCCTCCCAGCTCCCTCCTGCCCCGTGCAGGTGGTGCATTTTGGAGGCTGACATCTGGGGGGCTGCCACCCCCAGAGCTGTGCATCCCTCCAGCTGCTCCCCAGCCCCATCCCTGCTGGGGAGCACACCCCACTGGGGCAGCAGCAGCTCTGGGGACCCACTGGTGTCTCCACGAGTATGCACCTTGTTGGATGCTGTGTGCCTTTTGTTGGGCGTTGTGTTCTTTCTGCCTAACTTTGTCTCTCTCTCCGAAGGGATTTATTGGCCTGCCAGGGTCAAAAGGTGCCCAAGGAGAGCGGGTGAGTGGTGACACCCACACCGGGCATGGCTCGGGGTGCAGCAGAGCCCCGTTGGAGCAGCCCAAGCTCCAGCACCACGTTATCTGTCTGTACTGGGGCTTGACATTGGAATAGGTAGCAATGCAGGTTCTGGGGAAGGTAAAGCTGCATTTGGATTTGCCTGAAATGCTGTGATGAGAGGAGCTTGCAGACATGACAGTGTGCCCTGCCACCTGCTTTGGGGGGTGATGAAGACAGGGGAGTGCTTTACTGTGCATTAAGTACATCTCTAATGAGGACGAGGTGCCGACATGGCCTCACTGCTGGCAGCTGAGCCTGCTCTGCTCCAACCTTTTCCTTTGATGCCAAAATGGGCTCCAAGCAGCCCTTGGCTGTGGTTTCCTGAGAGGTCTGAGGGTGCCTCTGCTGCTCTTACAGGGCTGCCGGGGTCCCACTGGAGCCAAGGGGGAGCTGGGGGCCAAGGGAGCCAAGGTACGGTGCTCCTGGCATGGCTCAGGGCTGCTCCCTGTGCTGTGAGAGCAGCCAGAGCGAACTGTGTGCTGCTGCCATGGCTGCCCCATCCCCATCCCTCCCTGCTCTGCCCTCTGGAGCTTTACAAAGTGGCACTGCCCCATGCCGTGCCCTTGGGATGCTCGCGGAGGGGCTGTGCTCTGCAGCCAGGCCGTGATGTGCTGGCTCTCTCCTGCCCAGGGTCTGTGTGGAGCACCGGGAGCTGCAGGACCCACAGGAGCACGGGGCCAGATGGGCGCTCAGGGCTTCCCCGGCCCCCGTGGGGCAGCAGGACCCCAGGGCCCTGAGGTCAGTGGGGATGCAGCTCTGGGTAGGGGCTGTGCAGCCCATGCATCCTCATAGAGCTCAGCTGCACATCAGTGTTCCCTACTGGAGCCAAATCCAGGCTCACCCCTCATCTCCCCAGCTGCCTCCCACCTCTCTGGGTGCAGCACATGATGCCCTCCCCTTTGGAGGGCTGTTGGGGTGCCCCCTGGCTCTGCCCTCCCATTCACTCTTCAGAATGAGAAACAAATCCTCCCACACCCCTAAGCCGTGGGGATGCAGCCGTGCTCCCCGCACCACCCCTCCCAGCCCCTGGCTGCACTGCCCGGTGCTCATGGGGCTGTGTCCGGTCACCAGCAGCCCCAGCACAGTGCTCCCTTCAGTGTCCTTTAACCCAGCCAGCAGGAAACAAAACCATTCAGCTGTGCTGCTTTGGGCCAACGCTGATCCCATTTAGGGTTTCCCTCTGGCCTGCCCGGTTATCTGGGGGCAGGGCAGTGCCCCACCCCTATTGCCATGGGGTTAATGTCCCTCTGGCTGTGCTCGCTGCTGTTGGGATGCTGTCATCCCCCAATGGGTTGGATGCTGCCTTTGCCTGGGCAAGATGCAGCTCTGCCCAACCTCTCTCCTCTCCTCTCTTTTCCCGCAGGGAGATGAAGGTCAGATGGGCCCCGCGGGGCTGAACAGCAGCGAAGGGCCAAAGGTTGGTGCTGGCATCAGAGCTGCATCGTGGTACCCTGCTGGCTGCCCTGTCCCCACGAGGAGAGGTGGGGACAGACACCCTGCCCTGGAGCCCCGTGTGGGTGCCAGCACCCAGGGGACAGTGTAATGGTGTGACTGTACCAGGCTGAAGCCACATCTGGGCAGTCCTCAGCCTCATCCCCAGCACACGGCATCCCTGTGCTGCTCTGTGCTGCCCGGGCGCTGGGACAGGACGGTCCCCTCAGTGCTTGGGGGAGAAGGGCCTGGGGGGACCCTCAGCACTGCCTGCAATAACTGCATTTCCTGTGTGAATTTCAGGGACCCTCAGCACTGCCTGCAATAACTGCATTTCCTGTGTGAATTTCAGGGAGCCCGAGGAGCTGACGGCCCGAAGGGACCCCCAGGACCACGGGGAGCCAGGGTAACGATGGGCTGCGATGCTCACAGCTGAACTTGGGGCATCTTTGGCTGAGGGAGATGGAAGCAGCCCAGGAGCACTCTCACTGGGTGACGTGGGACATGGGGCCGTGCCATGGCATCTGCCAAGCTGGGAATGGTGTGGGTGTGGGGCAGAGCTGCTGCCCTCTTCCCTCTCTGTGTCCTCATGCAAAGGGGGAGGCACCAGGAGAGCAAAGCTGAGCCAAGCCCAGAGCTGTGCTGAGCTCCGTGCAGATCTCTGCAGCTAGAAGACCCCTCGCACAGCTCGGCCCCAGACAGGCCTCCCCACTGCCTTCATGGCTGCTTCCCTCAGTGCTCGCTCTTTTGCAGGGCCGTGGGGGGCAGCGGGGGCTGGTGGGAGCCCCGGGAGCACCTGTAAGTAGCGGTGTTACGTGTGGGGCTGGGATGGGCGCTGGGATGGGGGCAGCTGCAGGGGAACGTGGGACCAGGGACCCCAGGCCCTGGGGACTGTCACCGTGTGCATCTGCTGCTCTGTCTGCATGATTTTGGCTGCTGTGGGAGGAGATGGCTGCTGGGAAGCTGTTGTATCTGGTGCTGGGCTCTGCTTTAAGATGAGGTCCTCCTTCCAGGGCTCACGAGGCATCCCAGGAGCAGAGGGCTCAGAAGGAAAGCCTGGTACACAGGTTCCCATTCTACACTACATCCTATATGTTACATACTGCTGGGGTGGGATGGGATGGGATGGGATGGGATGGGATGGGATGGGATGGGATGAAGTCCTCCTCTGCCCCTCCACCCTCACATCACTGTCTCACCCCACAGGGTCCCCCGGGGGCAGTGGGTAGCCCGGGCAGGATGGGAGCACCGGTGAGTGTTGCTGCAGCTCTGGCTGCCCCGTTTCTGTCCCCCCACACCCACGTTATCCCTCTGCTGCTCGCTGCCCAGCTCTGCCCATGGGGATGTGCCCTCAAAGGGCAAAGAAGATGAAATGAGAGGGGTGTATTTAAGAAGTGGGTTTTGTAAAATTGATGTTCCTTATCACTGGCAGCACGTTCTCCCTTCTGTGGGATTTCAAACACTTGTTTAGTTTTGCTCTGAAGAGAAAAAAGGGGGGAAAAAATCTGACATTTCCCTCACAGCAAATTCTGGGTCACAGAAAAGTGTCTGATTTCGCTGTCAGCACTGCACGATGCAATCCCGATGTGTGTGCGGGCACTGTGCTGCTGTGCTGAGCACCGAGCAGCAGAGCACCAAGCAGATGGGGAAAGCCCCAGCCCCAAGCACCGCTCTGCGGGCACAGTGCTCTGCTGGGAGCCCCTCCAGCCCCGCTGCTCCCCTCTCACCCCACTGCCTGCCATCCCTGTGCTTCTCTCCCTTCCCTGCAGAGCTCATTTTCTGCCCCTCCCTGCAGGGCTTTGCTGGTGTGCAGGGGGGCAGAGGGCATGCAGGACCTCCTGGGCCGACGGTAAGGAAACCTGCATGGGTCCCCCCGGTCGTGTTCTGCAGCCATACGGACACTCCTCAGGGAAGCAGCAAGGGGTCACACTGCCTGTGGGTCCAAATCTTCTGTGCCAATAAGCATAAGAAACGCCTCAGCAGCAGAAATAGCTGCAGATAAGATAAGGAAGAGCAGAACCATGTCCCCAGGGATGAGGGGACCTGGCAGCTCCTCCCAGCCTAGAGGTGGGGAAGGAAAACCCTGGAATCCCCTCCCAGCTGGCTGGTGTGGTCCTGGGGGTCAAAGCATTTGTTCCATCCTCACCTGCCTGGATGGGAATTGGTACCCATGGGGGTGCCCATCACTATCCATGGGGGTATCCATGGGGGTACCCATCACTATCCATGGGGGACCGTATCTTTGCCCATCAGTGGGGGTTGGTGGGGCTTTTCTCATCGCAGCCCTTTGGCTGACATCTCCTCCCCAAATATTTCCAAAGGGGCCCCAGGGAAAACCTGGACCTGATGGAGAGCCGGGTTCCACGGGTCCCAAGGTGAGAGCTGGGGATGGGGCAGGGTGTGAATGTCTGGGGGGCTGCTTGGGGCACCCAGTGGCAATGGACATCCCTGAGCCACTCTGGGCTGGCACACGGGGAGGCATGGGGGGAGCAGGGTGATTGCTTGGGTTTGGATGTGAGCTCCAGGGATGGGAACATGGTGGGGGGACCTGAGCTGCCCCAGAGCATAAGATCACCCATGTCCCCCCAGGGGCACACACGTTGCTCAGGGACTGCCTGGATACGGGGCAAAAAGGGGGTGTGCATCCCACGGGTGTGCTTGTAGGGGAACATTGGGTGCCCTGTGGGCATGGTGCTGAGCGCTCCCTCTCTCCTGGCAGGGTGTGCCTGGGAAGCCCGGCCCTGAGGGGCCACAGGGACCGGTCGGGCTGTATGTAAGTGCTGCACTAGCAGTGAGCTGCCTGGGGAAGGCGTGGGACCAAGGGAGGGGGCAAAGGGCGAGGGTTGGTGCTGCTGGAAGAGGGCAGTCCCCATGGCAGCAGGCTTTGCCAAGCGAGATGGATCGCTGTGGGATAAGGGCAATGAGACAAAGCCAAGCAATGCGCCCAGCCCTGAGCATCATCACCGCCTTCCCCCAAACCCCCACCAGTGCTGCACAGCCCCAAATGCCTCCTGACACCTTCCTAAAACTGTCCTCTCCCCAGGGCTGCCCAGGAACACCCGGTGACCGCGGGAGGCCGGGACACAGGGGAGACAAGGTAGGGCTGGGGGGCTGCCCTATGGGGGTGTGGGGCAGGAGGGGGGCAGGGTCCAGCCCCACACAGGACGAACCCACAGTGCTCCCTGCACTCCAGCTCCTGTGCCCCTACGAGATGACAGGCTGCTGTTTTTTCCCCTCTCAAGGACTGGTTGCATTTAAACACATGGCAGAAGGGATGTCTTGTTTGCCCCCCAACAGGGAGAACCTGGAGACCGAGGCCCACCGGGATTCCCAGGGAAAGCTGCTCCGAAGGTGAGAGCCGGGTGCTGCCTCTGGGATGCCCCAAATGCCCACCCCCACCCCGGGGTAGCACTGAGCAGCTCAGCTCTGTGGGACTGGGTGCAGAAAGAGGGAAACCTTTGCCACCAGGATTAAGGAACTAATGTCTCTGTCCCCCCCCTCAGGCCCCACCAGGCCCCCCTGGCCCACGAGGTGCTCCCGGCTCCCAGGTAGGGCTGGAGCTGCCCCAGGTTGCTGCCTGCTTGCTCTCCCCTGCTGCCATGCAATGCCCTGCAGCATACGCCATGCAGTGCCCTGTGATGCCCTGCAACATACGCATGGAACACCCTGCAGTATGTCGTGCAACGCCCTCCTGCACCCTGCAATTTGTGCCATGCAATACCGTGCAATGTGCCATGAAATACCCTGCAACACATGCCATGCGATACAGTGCAAATGCAACGTGTGCCATGCAATGCCCTGCAATCCATGTCATGCAATAATACCCTGCCATGCATGCCATGCAACACACTGCCATGTGTGCCATGCAGTGCCCTGCCATACATGCCATGCAGTGCTGTACAACATACACGATGCAGTATCCCCCAAACTATGGCACTGGCAATGCATTTCCCAGCGCCGTGTGCTGCGGGTTTGTCCCACTGCTGCCCCTCCAGGTGCCCTGGGCAGGGCTGGTGGCCCCTCGCTGCCATACCCCTCTTGTTCCAGGGCAGAGCAGGAGAGCCGGGTCCTCGAGGGCTCCCGGGGTCCCCGGTGAGTGTGTGTGGGGGGCTGTGTTGTGCAGAGCTGCTCCATAGGCACTGCAGGACCTGTGCCCTGCCTGGTGCCTACACGTCCTCCTGGCCTTGCAGGGAGCCCCTGGCACACGGGGCGTGGATGGTGTCCCTGGGAAGCGCGGCTCAGCGGGGGAAACGGGAGCACCCGGCACTGCAGGGGCTGCTGGCCCCCCCGGGTACCCGGTGAGTGTGGGGGTGCTGCCATGCACAGCATCCTGCCAGCAGGAGGAGGGGGGCTGGCGTGGGGCTCGGGGAGGGGGTCCTCAGCCCCCCATCACCCATGGTGCTGCTGAACTAACACTGTGCTGTCATGGAGCGTCTGTCTGCAGGGGCGAGAGGGGCCCAGGGGACCTGAGGGGCCTTCGGGGATGCGAGGAGAGCAGGTATGGGGTGAGAGGAGGAGGTGTGGGGTGAGGAGAGGAGATGTGGGGCAGTGGGAGGAGGAGGAGCAGGGCAAGATCCCCATGGTGGCCCCGGAGCTGCCCAGCAGTGCTGGCTCTGCTCGCATGGAGAGCTCCTGCACGATGGGGAAGGGTGCACAGGGTGGAGGAGCCCCCCTGGTTGGGCTGGGGGCAATGCTGCAGCTCTGTCCCCATGTCCCCATCCCCTGGCAGGGTGGCCCAGGAGATCCTGGGAATGCAGGCATCAGTGGGCTGCATGGCGAGCAGGTATGTGGCAGGACACTGAGCCCTTCTCACGTGTCTCCCGGTGGCCCTGGGCCAAACCAGGGGACAAAGGGCTCTGTGCAGCGTGGGGGCAGCAGCCCCCCAGGAGACACCTCCAGCCCTGGAGCAGGGAGCTGGGGGCGAGGTGTGTCCCACCGTGTGCATCTCTGCAGGGACTGCCAGGACCTGTGGGAGCCGAGGGGCAGCCAGGGCCCAAGGGCCAGCAGGTGCGTTCCTGGGGGGCGGTAGGTCAGGTCCTATGGGGCCAGCAGGTCTGTTCCCCCGACACCAGTGTGCTGGTGCCTGGGTGTGTGCTGCTGGGAGTGGGTGGGGAGCTCAGGGCTCCCTCAGAGCTTTGGTCCCAAGGAAGATGAGGGGGCTGCATTCTGATAAGGGCTGGGCAGCAGCAGCAGCCAAGAATAACCCCGGTGGTCTCCATCCTTTGCAGGGAGATGCGGGACCCCACGGAGCTCCGGGTGCCAGCGGCAGTGGTGGAGAGCGCGGGGACCAGGGCCCAGCAGGGCCACCGGGGGGGCCAGGGCAGCAGGGGAAGGAGGTGTGTGGAGGGGGCAACACTGTCCCTGGGATGGGGCTGGGACACAGCTGCTGCATTGGGTGCTGACACTGTCTCCCTGGCAGGGAGATGTCGGTGACACTGGAGAGCTGGGAGAGCCAGGAGTGCGGGGACGAAAGGTGCGGAGCACATCCTCTGTCCCCATCGTGATGCCACCTCGCTGGGGACAGGAGTGGGACAGGGGTGTCCCTTGGGGGGCACTGGAGATGTGGGGCTCAGAGCTGCCACCAAGTGTCCCCACCTGGCAGCTCGCTTAATCGCTGCTCTTTGTCCCCACCCCGGAGCAGGGAGATGTCGGCCCTCGGGGCCCTCCTGGAGCACCAGGACCTGGAGCAGCCACGGGGGACGTTGGAGAGAAGGGCCACAGAGGAGAGAAGGGCCGGGAGGGGCTGCTGGCAAGTTCTGCCAGCACCAAGCTGCGGGGCATGACAGCTCTGCTCCGATCCCCAGGGCTGTGTGCCCATCTCAGTGCCTTCCCTCACTGAGTGCATCCCTCTCTGCCCCAGGGCCAGGTCGGTGTCAGCGGTGCTGCAGGACCCGCCGGAGCCCGGGGACACACCGTGAGTCAGCGTGCAGCCCTGCTCCCCTCGGGGCTCGCTGCACAGCCCGGCACAGGGATGTGCCTGTGGCTGGGACACAGGGCAGGACTGCAGCCCATCCCCAGGGGATCCATGGGGCTCCTTTTCCTCTGCCCCGAACAGGGTGTGACGGGTCTCCGAGGTCCTCCTGGGCTCGATGGCCTCGAGGGAGCAAAGGTACAGAGGGGTGATGCTGCAGCCCTTCCCCAGCACTGCTTTCTGTGGGCAGTGGGGGCATGGTGGGGACCGGCTGGCATCCCACGCCTGGAGATGTGGAGCCAGGAGCTATGAGGCCAGGAGCTATGGGGCCAGGAGCTATGGGGCCAAAACTGAAAGCGTTTCCCTTTCTCCCCAGGGAGATGCAGGACCCCGTGGTGGGGATGGAGCCGCTGGTGCTGCCGGGCCAGAGGTACTGCAGTGCTTGTGGAGCTGGGAGCTCACAGAGTCTTCACCGCCTCCAATGCAAACTGAAACTGAAGGATTTATTGCCCCATAACTGTCAGAGGGGTGGGAAATGGGGCACTGAGCCCTAAGCGAGGCTACGCTCCCAACCCCAGAAATCAGCCGAGCACCCAGCATGCTGCATGCCCCACTCCTGCCATCAGCTCGCTGGTGTCACCCAGCTGCCACCAGGGCCACTTGACCAGAGCATGGCAGGGGGGAGGGATGCTCCAAGTGCCCCCTGGGGCCTGAGCACGAAGCACGGCGTGGGGAGGGGTTGTGCTGAATCCTCGACATCACTGCAGGGACCACCGGGAGACGATGGAGCGAAGGGAGAGCGCGGCCATCCCGGCCCCGCGGTGAGTGCCGAGCTGCCCTCCTGGGTGAGCTGTCCGTGGCAGGCTCCTCCAGAACCACAGCTCACTGGAGATGTTTTAATAGGGCTATTTTTAAAAAAATGTGCTGAAATGTGCTGTGGGCACTGTGCAGTTAATCCTCAGTTGCCAATGTGTGCCTGAAGCACGCCCAGGGCACTTGGCTCCTTTCCTCCAGCTTCTGCAGAACGAATCTGTGGGTGCCACCAGGGGCCAGGCAATAACTGGTGTTTGTGGCCGTGGTCCTGATGTGTGCAGAGGGTGCTGCAGCCCAGCTCTCACCTGTTGGGCTGGGGGGGTGGCCATGCCCTCAGCTTTGGGGATTGCTGTTTTGGGGAGGTGCGGGCAGCTCCGTGAGCTGTGCAGGAGGGGATGCTCGCAGGGAGCTGCTGCCCGCTGAGCAGCCCCGTCCGTCTGTCTGCAGGGCTCAGCGGGTGCCCGCGGGCGGCCGGGTGGCCCCGGCTCCAAGGGCTCCATCGGGCACCGCGGGGCAGGGGGAGCAGCGGGGGCACGGGGGCAGCCAGGCCAGCAGGTGAGTGCAGCTCTGTGGGGAAACTGAGGCACGGGGGCTGAGGCGGTCCAAAGGGAAGATCCTCATCCCAACATCCTGGAGCTGAGGGCAGCCCCGTGCTGTGTCTCCCGATGAGTCCAGGGTCCTCTGGGGCCACCGGGCGATGCTGGAGTCCCCGGGTCGGGTGGCATTGAGGTGAGCACTGCCCTGCTGCCCTTGTGCCATCCCCATCGGCAGCACGGTTGATTTATTTGGTTTTTCTTTCTTAGGGCCTTGTGGGTGCCAAAGGGGAGCCAGGCACACCAGGGAACCCCGGGCATACGGTGAGGGGCTGGGTCTGCTGTGGGGTGGCTGAGCAGGGACTTCCTGGGGTCGCAGCACATCGTAGAATATCCCAAGTTGGGGGGGACCCATAAGGACCATTGGGTCCAAATCCTTGCATGGGGCCCCCCTGCTCCTGCTGAAACCCCTCTTCCTGGGCACGGAGAGAGCATGGAAGGGATGTCCCAAGTGCAGCATCCTCACAGGAGGTTCTTTGTCCTTTGGGATTTTAGGGCTCTCCAGGACACACCGGTCCCCAAGGGCAGAAAGGTCACAAAGGAGAAAAGGTAACACCAGCAGCATCGTGGGCAGGGAGAAACCACCACCTGCAGAGCAACCCCTGCCCAGCACCACAGGCACCATACCTGGTTGAGATGTCCCTGCTCCACGGGGCCGCCTCCACCCGTGTCAGCCCTGGGGCTCCTTCCCCTCGCTGGCCCCCTCTGTGATGTCTCCACATCCCTGCAGGCAGCAGCTCCTCGCCCCCAGCCCCGGTGCTGGTGCCCCACATCTCCCCTCTCTTCTCTCTGCAGGGTGATGCGGGGCGTGAAGGACCGGAGGGGATTCCTGGAGAAACTGGCAGACGGGTAAGGGGCACCGCTGCCCCATGGGGAGCTGGGCTGAGGCTCAGTGCCCCCTGGGGCTGCTCAAACTGCTCATGGGTCTTCAACCTCTTGTTCCCAGGGCAAGCGCGGCAAGGTGGGAAACCGGCCCCCCAGGGGCCCCTGTGGACCCAAGGTAGGGTGGTCCCCATCAGTGCCAGGGATGCTTTGGTACCCACCCCTTGGTACCCATCCCTTGGTAGCCATCCCTTGGTACCCTCCCCGAGGGATGAGCTGATAGAGGAGCACCATGGCCCTGCCCCCATCACTTCCCCACCCCTCCCTGCTCCCACTGAGGGTCTCACTTCTGCCTTGCAGGGCCACCCAGGGGACGAGGGGCTGGCAGGGCCCCAGGGCCCCCAAGGACCATATGTGAGTACCAGCATCTACTGGGGGGGCTGGGCTGCCCTATGCTCCTCACTGCACCCTGTGGGTGCCACCCAGCCCCATAGCCACAGCGGGGACCTGAAATGAGTGGGGCTTGCGGGTGCTTCATGGCTCTCAGCCTGCCGTCTCCTCCCAGTTTAGCATCCAAAGCTTTAGCCAAAAAACTCCTCCAGTTGTTTTTTTAATTGCTGGGAATTGCTTCTGCTCTGTTTATAAAGAATAACTCAGCTTCGGAAACGTCACCGAAACGCAAACAAAGGCAGGAAGGCTGCAGGCAGCCAGGGGAGCTGCGCTCACAGCAGGGGTTCTGAGGGCTGGGGGGGCTGCCAGAAAGGGAAACCAACACTGGGATGAGGAATGCCCCAAGGGCCCTAAAAACGCCCCAAATTCACCGAATGCCAGTGGCTGCCAGGACCCCTCCTTGGCAGGGAGGTGAGCGGGGCTGCGCTCTGTCCTAGGGCATCCCCGGGCTGAAGGGCGTCAGAGGGGACCCCGGGCACAAAGGACCCAAGGTAGGTGGCACCATCCCCACGACCCCCATGAGCTGTGCAGGGCAGCACAGCCCCTGGTGGCGGGTGGCTGCCCTAAATGTGTGGGAGCTGCACGAGTGGTGGCAGAGGCTGAGCTCAGCCAGGGGCTGGCACATGGCTGCAGGGTTGGTGGGGGTCTGCAGGATTTCAGCCTACAGAATTTCCTGTATTTTCCATGAGTGTTTCCTTGTATTGAGTTTTCTCCTGCAGCTTTTATTGAACAATATTTCAGTCCCAGTAGCTGGGAACTGCCCGTTTCCCACCTGGCTTGCTGGAGGCCAGGGGACATTTGGCCTTGGAGATGTCCCCAAGCAGACACCTCCCAGCACGGGGCCACCATCCCAGTAGCACCTCCATTGCCCCCCCATCCCAAAAGAGTCCACAGAGGGGTCGCTGGGGCAGGGTGTCCCTGGCACCTCCTCACCCCACAGCTCTCCTTCCTCCCCCAGGGTGAGAAGGGCAGCAGGGGCCACCCCGGGCAGCGAGGGGACGATGGCTTCCAGGTGCGTGGAGGGCTTGTGGCACTCCCAGTGCCACCACGTGTGACAGCCAGTGACACCTCTCCATGTCCCCTAGGGCAAGCAAGGACCCCACGGCCCCCCCGGGAGGCCGGGACCTGCAGGGGAGCAGGTACTGCAGGGGGGTGCTGGTGGGGGTGCTGGTATTTGGGACCAATTCTTCCCATTTTGGTGCAAAGCACACCAGCCAAGAGCACCGTGGGGAAGGGAATGGTTTGTGGAAGAAGGGAACGGGGATGGCAGCACGTGGCAGGGCCACACGTCACCTCCTGTCCCTTGCAGGGTGACGCCGGCCCCCCTGGCCCGCGGGGGCTGCCTGGGCTGCCCGGGATGCCGGTAGGTGCCCCCACCCCGTGTGCGGGTGTGCAGGGACAGAGCCTTTCGCTGAGTGCCCCTTTGCTTCTCTCTTCCAGGGCTTTTCAGGACAGAAGGTGAGCATGGGGCGGGCACTGTCCTGCAGGACGGCCCCGTGTCCGTGTCGGGGGTACAAGGCAGCACCTCACCTCTTTGCTTTCCCTCCTCCTCCCCCTTTCACCAGGGGCTGAAAGGTTTCCTGGGCCAGCCGGGTCCCAGGGGCAAGCCAGGGCCACCAGTAAGCAAAGCCACCGCTGTCCCTTGTGCCCTCCGTGGGGACCTGACACAGCAGCTGGTGCTGTGGGGAGGGGCAGTGCTGGGGGGAGGGGGGGCTGCAGTGTCACCGCTGTCATTGTCACCCAGGGTCCTGCCGGTGCCCCTGGTCCCCGCGGGCCAGCGCTGCGGCTGTCAGGGGAGGAGCTGCGGGTGAGCGATGCTGTGTAGGGCTCCCAGCCCTGGCACCAATTGGGGGAGGAGGGAAGGGGCACAGCGTTGAGCTTGGTGCTCCCTCCCACTTCTCCCAGCGCCTGATGTACCCCCCCGACCCCCTGAACCGTGCAGCAGTGCTGGAACTGCTGCGTGCCCTGAGCCATGAGCTGCGTGCCCTCCTCCAGCACCCTGACGGCACCCGGCACAGCCCTGCGGCCACCTGCCAGGAGCTGCTGCTGGCCCGGCCCAGCCTGCCCGATGGTACAGGGGACAGGGCAGGGGGTGGATGTCCCTTGTAAATGCCATTCAGAGGGAATGAGGGGTTGGGGTTGAGCTCGGTAGGGTTTATCCTCAGCTGGACCCTCCTGCACCAGCTCTGGCCAAGGATGCTCAGAGGGGGCTGCACCTTGGGATGCTGGGGGGCACACAGGGGGGAGTGTGGGGGGTGGAAAACCCACATGCTGCCCTCCCTGTGCCCCCGCTCCGCATCCCCACAGGGCACTACTACATCGACCCCAACCAGGGCAGCCCCCGCGATGCCCTCGTGGCCTTCTGCAACTTCACGGCAGGGGGGGAGACCTGCATCCCCCCCGTGCACAACCAGGTACGGCCCCGCGGTCGCTGGTGGGGCTGCAGGGGGACAGCACTGCTGGGACCGCTGTCCCTGCTGGGAGCACTGCAGCAGTTTGGGGTGGGGGTGGTGGGTCCTGGTTCCCAGGCACCCAGGTGAGTGGATGCCCCCATTGGTTTCAAGCTGGCGGAGGTGGACCCAGAAGCACAGCTCTCTGCGTGGGCTGCTGTGGGTCTGCGTCCTGGCAGTGCCCCTGCAGGGACACTGTGACACGGTCCCCACTGCCCCCAGGTCCCCATCAAAGCCTGGCTGAGCTCCTACACCTCCAGGGGCACCTTCGAGTGGTTCAGCACTCTGCCTGGGGGCTTCATGGTGAGTGTCCTTCCCACGGGGTCCTGATGGCTGCATGCAGCACCACCTCCACCCTCTGCAAGGAAATCCCAACCCATGCTCCTGCAGGGCTGTGTGCTGCCCCGGCTTTGGGGCAGAGCAGGGGGCACGGACCCTAAAACCACCCAGACCCTAAAACCACCCCCACCTCCCTTGCTGCAGCTGGAGTACGCAGGGGCCAGCGCGGTGCAGCTGCGCTTCCTGCGCCTGCACAGCCGCCGGGCAGCCCAGAAGGTCTCGTACTCGTGCAGCCCTCCTGCAGCCCACAGCCAGCCCCAGGCCCCGAAGGAAATCCTCTTCCTGGCCGACTCCCGGGAGCAGAGCTACGCAGCCACCCTGCAGGGCTGCCTGGTGAGCTCGGTGCTCGCTGCCTCCCGGCTGTGCTGGCGGGGGCTGAGCATCCCCGCGGAGCTGCAGGGAGGGATGGGGCAGGGATGCAGCTGCGTCAGTGCCCGTGGTCCTTCCAGCCCGACAACGACTCCTCGGTCACCGACACCATCTTCCAGTTCAGCACGGAGGAGCTGTCCCTGCTGCCGCTGCGGGACATGGCCGTGTTCCACGACGGTGACACCGCGCACCAGTTCGGCTTCACCATCGGCCCCGTCTGCTTCAGCTGAACCCTGGGGGGGGGGGAAGTGGGCCCCCACCCCGTGTTTGTAGCTGCGTTATGCCATGGACTACACTTCCTTCTGAAGTAGAAGAATATTGTTTACAAAGCCGTTTCTCTATAAATTATATATATTATATAGAGATGAGAAGGTGCAACCTTTTTGGGGAGGGTGTAATCCTGACAGCCAGGAAAGAAGAAAGGGGAAAGAAACAGCCTTGGTACAACGCACGGGTGCAGGGAGCATCACCCCGAGCCCCAGCTCGGCTCTGGCTCCCAGGGGTCCATGCACTGGGACAGCACTGGGACAGTGTCACGGTGGGACAGTGCAGGGCAGCACCCCGTTGTCAGCAGCAGGGATTTAGCAGCCGCCTCCTGTGCTGCAGAACCCTTCTCCAGTGCCTCATTTCTGCCAGCCCCAGCCCTTCCCCACTGCTTTCCGTTGCAGTTGTTTAGAGGAAATGGGCTCATTCTCTGATTCCACAAAAGCCCCACTCCATGCTGGCCACTCACCCACGGGAGCCTCAGCTGTCAAACAAAAAACAAAACCCACAGCAGCGTGTCTTATTTTTGATGGAAACTTTTCAGACAAGATTTTAAAGAGATGCAGCACACCGATCTGTTTCATCCACTGTTTTTTTTCTCACTTCAAGCAGCAAATGGAGCCTGCAAACCGCTTCTAAGCCTGGCCGGAAGGACAGCCGCTCTCAGCACTGGGGGCAGTACCTCACCCACCCCTCCGAGCTCCTTCCCAGGCAGCCCCTCCGCTTGCAGCCGGGGAAACTGAGGCAGCGCCGCACCTTTGTGCTTTACGTGCCACGGGAGCAGCGCGGGGCTGCTGGGGGCTGCTGGGCTGCGGCTCTTCCCCGCGTGCAGCCCGGGCTGGGTGCGATAGGAGCTGTGTGTTGCACGGCACAGCACGGCACAGCCCGGCCCGGGGCGGTGCCGCAGCCGCACTACGATTCCCGGAGCGCCCCGCGCCGCGCGTCACTCGGCAGCGCCGAGCTGGGCCGGGCTGAGCCGGGGCAAACAGGGCTGGGAGGGGACAAGCGGAGCTAGGACGGGCTGAGCGGAGCGGCGTGCGCTGCGCACCGCAGCCATGCAGGTGAGGCTGCTGCCGGGGAGTTACGTGCCGTGCCGTGCTATGCCGTG
>WBMW01005581.1:9519-40400 GCA_013396635.1 Penelope pileata
CCCCTCCCCCGGGTGTGGGGCAGCCCCATGCCCCCCAGCCCCATTCCCTCAGCCCCTGTGCCCCCCTCCGTGCTGTTCCTGATAGCAGAATTATGGCAAAAATAAATCATTTGGGGTAAAACAACAGCATTTAGGGCCTTGGGGCTGCCTTTGCCCCCAGCTCTGTGCCGGGGGTCCCCACTGCAGCCCCCCCAATGCGGGTTGGCTCTATTGAAAACCCCATGTTGCCATGGCAACGCGAGCATCGCTCCACGCAGCATGGCATGGAAGGTGCTGGCAGCCCCCGCACAGCCCCCCCGGGGTGGAAAATTTACCCCGGGAAGGGTAAAAAACGGGTAAATAATGAAATAAAAGCGACAAACCATCCCGACTCGGCGCTTAACCCTTCCCACCCCGGTCTGCAGGCTGGTGAGAGGCAGGCGCTGTCACAGGCAGAAAACACACATTGGGTTTATTTTGGCTGCCAGGAGAGTGAGGGGGGGTCCCAGTGTCCCCCCCTCAGAGCACTTTGCCAGGAGACCGTCCCTCGTGTCCGGCTGCATCCCGAGGGCGCCCGGTGTGGGACGGCGTCGTTGCTGCGTCCCCAAAATGGCGGACGCCAATGGGGCGTTCATCCATTGGGCGGTCCCCGCTCAGCACGGGGGGGCCCGGGGGGCACGCAAGCTGCACCCCTGCATCTCGTTGGCCAACCGCAGCACGAGTGAGCCCCCGTCCGCCCGTGTGGGCTCCTCCTCATCCTCCTCCAGGATGGAGCTGAGGCGCGGGGCGCAGCGGGCGCGCTCGGCCGGCGGGCGGTAGGGACACTTGGCGTTGAGCAGCTTGCGTAGGGGCACCAAGGGGACGATGGCTTCTCCCAAGAGCTGCTGCTGGACGCGGCGGCCGTCGCTCTGCCTCTTGAGCCGCTTGAACTCGGCGAAGGCCGATGCGGAGGTCTGGAAGAGGAGCAGGGCCATGGCGCGCGCCATGGAGGCCTTGGGGACGAGGACGGCGTGGCAACGCAACACCACTGCCTTGTTCTTCACCTGGTGCCGATACACCCAAGCGAAGACCTTGGGGTGCCGGCGGTCGGCCGCGCAGTAGGTGATGCGGTGCAGGAGGTACGCGTGGCCCGGCCGCCGGGCCCCCTTCTCGCCGGGCGCCATGCGGATGCCGTGCGGCCCCAACGTCAGCTTCATCTTGGCTCCCCCGGCCCCCGCTTCGCTCTTCGCCCAGATCTTGCCCACCGCCTCCTCGGTGCAGCCCTCGCCCTTGGCGTGCAGCGTGATGGCGTTGCCCAGGTACCGCACCGTGTAGGTCGGGTCCTCCTTGTTCAGCTCCACTTTCTGCCGCCGGCCGCCGAACACGCCGCCCAAGCGCTCCAGTGGGCACTCGGGCAAAAGATCGGGGCAGGAGCGCAGGAATCCAGCTAGCAGCGAGGCATAGCCCAGCCCGGGGCCCAAGCTTTTCCCTTTGCACTTACGTTCATTTTCCACCAGCACGAACTTGCTCCGGCGCCAGGGCAGCATCCCCACTGCCTCCAATCCGGGTTCCGATGGCCGTCTCCGCCAACACGGGGGCCCCCCGCGGGGTGCCCCTTCCCCTGCGGGATGCGCCGGGCGAGGATGCGGGCGATCTCCGGCTGCCGCTGCGCCGATGCTGATGATGGAGCGGAGGCTGCGGGGACGCGGCCCTCGGAGGGCTGCTCCACCTCCCCGCGACGCCGCATCGGCCGGGCGTGCGGGGAGCCGCCGCACACAGCCCCTGCCAAAAGCGTGGAGAGGAGGGAGAGAGCATCTGCGGGTGGAAGAGACGATGCTGCGCGGATGGAAGCACGGCTCGGCGGCGTGTGCGGGCTCCGATAGGGGATGGGGACCGCGGGATCACAGCTGGGTAAAGCGCTGCCTGCCGCGCCGGGCAGAGAGCAGAGAGCCCGGGGAGCAAAGCTGATGCAGCCCCAGCGGTGCTCTCTGCTGGGGGAGAATCAGCGTGGAAACCATAGAAATGATTTTTTTGGGGGAATCTACATGGCTCCTGGCTCTGCTACGGGGAAAAAAAGGGTTTTTTTTGGCAATCAATCTGAGCGCTGGGTGCAGGATGGAGGTGGCAGCGCAGGGGACATTGCCACCCGCATGTGGCAGTGCCGCGGTCGCTGCGGGGCAGTTTGCAAACAGTGCAGGGGGTGTTGGCTCTGGAAAATTCTTTTTTCCCGTTATTTTGCAGCCCCCCAGCCTTGCTGCTGTCTGTGGGATGAGGTGTGGGCTCCCCACCTGTTGCTCTGAGCACCGGCCAAGGGATGAGGACAGCTCTCTGTGGGGTGGTGGCACGCAGGGATGGCACAAAGGGGGATGTGGGGCAGCATTCTGGGGAGATTCCATCCCTGCAGCACATTTTGAGGCTGTGAGAGTTCCAGCTCCTTCGCTTGGAGCTGTTGCTTCCAATTGGATTTTACCCCATGGGGCTTTTTGTGGGCACAGGGAGGGGAACCCAGGGCTGGGGGCCCCACTCCATCTGCCTCAGGTGTAAAAAATGGGGATGAAAAGGAGCAAAACACCAACACTACCCCCCTGTTTTTAGCCCACCTGGGGTGGCACATAGGGGCAGGGTGGGCAGTGGGTCCCTGAGCAGTGGCAAGGGCTCGTGCCCCTCACCCCAGGGCCCATTTCCAGCAGCTTTTCAGCTTTCCTGTGGTTTCAGCAAGGTGCTCGCAGCCCTAAAATAGCTCCACAGCAGCACCAGCCCCGCTTCCCACGGCCACAGAAACCTTGAAGGTTTTGCAGCCAAAATAATAAAAAATGCATGCCTTTGTGTCAAAAGGGCTATTTTTTCCTTTCCTTTTCTTTTTCTTTCTTTCTTTTTTTTTTTTTCTGAGGCTGCAGCTCGGTCTGTGCGGTTTGCTCCTGGTGTGAGGATGGTTTTGAGGACACGGTAATGAGTGACATGTGGAAGTGGTGAGGTTCCTATCAGCACCGTGCTCTGCCCCTTTATCCCAGTGCCCAAACTGAGCCTTCCCACTCTCATCAAAATCCTCAGTGCCAGAGCTAAGGAAGCTGTATTTATTTTCTCAGTTTCTATATCGACGGGGCCTCTCTCAGCAGATTTAAAACCTCATTTATTGATTTATCCTACATTATTTAGGAAGCGGGTCCCCACCTCCCTGTGCTGCTCCCACGCTGCCTCCATTGGGCGTTGGTTTTCCATTTACCCATTGAGTTTTTGGGGATCCCAGTAATGGGGTAAATGCTTTGGGATTGAGCTGGGGAAAAAAAATAACAAAAGAGGAGGAATTGAGCCTTGCTGCTCATCACCCTGATGGACCAGCCCTGGGGATAGCCAGCTGCCATCATTAGGTTTCAGAGTGAACGAGGAACGAGGAATGGGGATTGCCCCATTACCCCCATATCTGTGGGTATCAGGGATGGGTAATGGGGCTCAGCCATGCAGGAGGGATGTGACCCCCCTAGGACTTTACCAGGATGGTGCAGAACGGGCGTTATCAGCACTCAGCAGCAGGAAGATTTTGCAGCAGGGGGAAGGCAGTGCCGAGGAGACAGACAGACGGATGAGATGAAAGCGGCTATTTTAAGCGTGCCGTTGGCTGGCGGCCTGGAACGCGCCAGCGAGCCGCAGCTTGACGTTTTCTTCCCCAAATTTCCCTTTATTCCCTTTCGCACAGCATGGGCAGAGAGGAGCAGGCAATGCCCTCGGTGTCTCTCGAGGGACCCAGCTCTGCTGAAGCCCTTTTCCACAAGGCCCAAAACCATTGGGTTTTCCTTTGCACAAGACCCAAACTGTTGGGTTTTTCTTTGTGCAAGACCCCAAACCGTGATGTTTTCAGCTCGTTGCACGCATAACTCCTGGCTAAACAATGAACTCATCAGGCTTATGCATTTCAGTTTCCTGGGAGGGACAGCAGGCGGGGCGAGCAGCTCGTGCGTTGCGATGAGGTGTTGCTTATTTTGGGGAGAAATGGAACTAAAATGCCCCTTGCAGGGGTGGGGAGGAGAGGACAGCTCAGCAGTTTGCTGGGTTTCTTGCTCCAAGCCATGCTCTGATCTTGGGTTTTTCTACCGCATCAGAGCCTGCAGCACATTCGGGTGCTGCGTCCAGCGCCGCCGAGCACGGGGCTTTGCTTGCAGGATGAGTCACAGCCGGGAGGTAAAGCCAAAACGCCCCCGAAATCCGGCGAACTGGACCAAAATCCCTGTGAGAAACCAGCAAGAGCCCTAACACCCACCCTCGGAGGTCAGAAACAGGGAATTTGGCTCCTCCGGCAGAAAAACAGGAGAAATCTGTCATTAAGGAGCGATTTGCTTGCAGGGTTGGGGCTGATTCCCATGAAATGGGACCCAAAACCCTGACCCCATCACCCAACCTGGGCTCACAGCTCCTTGCAAGCACCTTGAGGGCACCCCAAAATCCACTGGGCTGCATCTGTGTGCTTCCCATCCGCTTCCCCTGCAGCATGTTGGCTATTGATGGGGCGGGAAACACGCTGGTTCTTGTTTGCCACTGAATTAATTTCTTCCCTTTGACCTCTCCGTGGCTTCCCCTGGGAGCTGGAGTGCCCGGCAGGACGTTCCCCGTGGATTCCCATCATTGAATTCCTGCTGGGAAGGAAGGAAATCAAGGCAGCGGTGGGAAAACACTCAAGAAAAAAAAAACAAAATTAAATACATAAAAAAAATTGTTAGGAAAATCAGAAAAAAAAACGAGCAAACAAGCTCGGAGGTAGGCCAAGACCCCTCCTGCTCCCAACACTTCGGGGCTGGGATGCTGCCTGGTGTGGGACGGGCGTGCACGGGGCGTTGCAGCTGGGGAAATATTTAACCACGGCAGCGTCAGCGCAGGGCAGGAGGTGCAGGCATGGAGGGCAGCGAGTGCCTGCAGCTGCTGCTGCGTCGCTGCAGGGAGGCCAAGGACTGCGCCTACTGCCCCTACAGCCGCTTCCCCGTGGGCGCCGCGCTGCTCACGGCTGGGGGGGAGATCTTCTCCGGTGAGCCATCGTCTTGGGTTTTGGGGTGGTGCCCCTTTGGGTTTTGGGTGGTCCTTTTGGGTCCTAGGGTGGTGCCCCTTTGGGTTTTGGGTGGTTCTTTTGGGTCCTGGGGTGGTGCNCCTTTGCTTATGGGGTGATCCCCCTTTTGGTTTTCGGTGATCCCTTTGCTTTTGGGGTGGTCCCCCTTTGCTNAGGGTGGTGCCCCTTTGGGTTTTGGGTGGTCCTTTTGGGTCCTGGGGTGGTGCCCCTTTGGGTTTTGGGTGGTCCTTTTGGGTCCTAGGGTGGTGCCCCTTTGGGTTTTGGGTTATCCTTTTGGGTTCTGGGGTGGCGCTCCTTTGGGTTCTTGGGTGGTCCTTTTGGGTCCTAGGGTGGTGCCCTTTTGGGTTTTGGGTGGTCCTTTTGGGTCCTAGGGTGGTGCCCCTTTGGGTTTTGGGTGGTCCTTTTGGGTCCTAGGGTGGTGCCCCTTTGGGTTTTGGGTGGTCCTTTTGGGTCCTAGGGTGGTGCTCCTTTGGGTTTTGGGCGGTCTACTTTGGGTTCTGGAGTGGTGCCCCCTGTGGGTTCTTGGGTGTTAGCCCCTCTGGGTTTGGGGCAGTTTCTTAGTTTTTTGGGGTAGTGCCCTCTGTGGTTTTTGGGGTGGTGCCCCTTCAGGTTTTGGGCCATCCCTTTGGGTTTTGGGGTGTTGGGTTTTGGGGTGGTGCTCCCTTTGAGTCTTGGGCAATCCCTTTGGGTTTTGGGTGATTCCGTTGGGGTTTAGGGCAGCACTCCCTTTGGTTTTTGGGCAATCCCTTTACTTTTTTGGTGCAGTGCCTGCTTTGGGCTGTGGGGTGTTGCTCCCTTTGGATTTTGGGTGATACCTGTGTTTCTTGGGGTGGCTCCCTCTTTGCCTTTTGGGCAATCCTTTTGCTTTTGGGGTGGTCCCCATTTCAGTTTTCGGTGATACCTTTGCTTTCGGGGTGGTCTCCCTTTTGGTTTTTGGGTGATCTTTGCTTTTGGGGTGGTTCCCCCTTTGCTTTTTGGGTGATCCCTGTGCTTTTTGGGGTGGTTCCTTCTTTGCTTTTTGGGGCAGTTCCCTCTCTAATTTTTGGGCAATCCCTTTGCTTTATGGGTGCTGCTCCGTCGGGTTTTGGGGTCCCCCGCAGGTGGGTGCCATGCCCCTTCCTTGCACTCCCTGCCAGCTGCAGTTGCCGGAGGAGCCAAAGAGTGCAGCGAGTGGGAAAAAATGGGAAATAAATCATGGAACCAAGACGTGCCTTGGCCAGAGGCCAGGATGGGGCGGTGCACGCGGAAACGCAGGAAATGGCACACTTCCACCCCTAAAAAAAGTTAAATTTGGAGGGGTACCACCCAGCCTCGCCCCATGAGCGGTGCCGGTGCTTCCCCGCAGGGTGCAACGTGGAGAACGCCTGCTACAGCCTGGGGNTGGATTTTGGGTGATACCTGTGTTTCTTGGGGTGGCTCCCTCTTTGCCTTTTGGGCAATCCTTTTGCTTTTGGGGTGGTCCCCATTTCAGTTTTCGGTGATACCTTTGCTTTCGGGGTGGTCTCCCTTTTGGTTTTTGGGTGATCTTTGCTTTTGGGGTGGTTCCCCCTTTGCTTTTTGGGTGATCCCTGTGCTTTTTGGGGTGGTTCCTTCTTTGCTTTTTGGGGCAGTTCCCTCTCTAATTTTTGGGCAATCCCTTTGCTTTATGGGTGCTGCTCCGTCGGGTTTTGGGGTCCCCCGCAGGTGGGTGCCATGCCCCTTCCTTGCACTCCCTGCCAGCTGCAGTTGCCGGAGGAGCCAAAGAGTGCAGCGAGTGGGAAAAAATGGGAAATAAATCATGGAACCAAGACGTGCCTTGGCCAGAGGCCAGGATGGGGCGGTGCACGCGGAAACGCAGGAAATGGCACACTTCCACCCCTAAAAAAAGTTAAATTTGGAGGGGTACCACCCAGCCTCGCCCCATGAGCGGTGCCGGTGCTTCCCCGCAGGGTGCAACGTGGAGAACGCCTGCTACAGCCTGGGGATGTGCGCCGAGCGTGCCGCCATCCAAAAAGCCATCTCGGAGGGGCACACCCGCTTCAGGGCCATGGCCATCGCCAGGTGAGGCTGCTGGCACCGATGGCACCGTGCCGCGACGTGTGCCGGGCAGCGGGACTGAGCCTCGCGCCGTTCTTTTTCTTGGCAGCGACATGTCGGACTTCATCACGCCCTGCGGTGCCTGCAGACAGGTGATGAGAGAGGTGAGGGGCTGAGCCGGGCAAGTTTTTGGGGAATCATAGAGCCACAGAACGTCCTGGGTTGGAAGGAGGCTGTAGGCCGCCATGATGAAGCTGTAGGCCTCCAATAGGGTGTAGGCCTCCATGAGGGAGGGGGCTGTAGGCCTCCACGAGGTGGTTGTAGGCCTCCATGAGGGAGCTGTAGGCCTCCGTGAGGGAGCTGTAGGCCAACGTGAGGTGGTTGTAGGCTGCCATAAGGCGGTTGCAGACCACCATGAGGAACTGTAGGCCGCCATGATGGGGCTGCAGACTGCAGGACAATCCCTTCCCTCGCCCAGCAGTGCTGGGCCTGGCGCACCCCAGGGTGCAGGGCCCTTTGGGCTGGGGGCACAGTGCTGGCTCAGACCCCCCCCCACAGCCCCCAGACCCCTTCCCTGGGGCTGCTCCCCAGCCTCTTGCCCCACTCTGTGCACAGAGACAGGGCTGCCCGGTCCCAGGTGCAGCTTTGGGGGTGAAACGCAGGATCTGACCCCAAAATACTTCCCCATTTTGGGTGGCGACGTCAAAAGCCACCCCAGAATGGGTGCAGGGGTGGCTGTGGGTGCTGCACCCCACCGGGGTTCTCTCCCTGTCTCCTCCTCCAGTTTGGCACAGACTGGGACGTGTACCTGACCAAACCCGACGGCACCTACATCGTCAAGACGCTGCGGGAGCTCCTGCCCCTCTCCTTCGGCCCCGAGGACCTGCAGAAGGCGTGAGCCGTGCACCTGTGTTTTCTTTCAGCACTGGGGACGATGGATTTGTCCCCAGTTTTCCCCGTGTGCAGGCGGCTCCTTGGGACAACGCCATGCCAAAGGCTTTTGTAGTGCTACGAGTGAACCGCTCCTCTCAGCGCTGATTCGGGGCCACCTCGCCCCGGGGACACGGAACGGCAAAAATCAAATGGTAGAAAATCCCTGGTTTTTGGAGGAAATGAAAAAAAATGTGAAGTAAAGCAAAGGAGATTGCGACCACAGAGCTCTGCCTGGGTGCTGCTCCAGCTGTGGGTGGTGAGTGCTGCAGGGCCAGGAGGATTCGGGGCACGGCTCCAGCTCTGCCCATGGAGATTGCTCGGATCCACGCGGAGCCAGAAGGATGCAGAGCTGGGGACAAACGCAGGATTTTTCTGGTGCATTTTTCCTTGCTTTTATTCCATTCGTGGGGACGAAGAGGAGTTCTGGGGGAGTTCACTGATTGCACTGGCAATTAAATTTATGCACGATGGAAAGAGCAATGTGTTACTTAATGAGCCAGGCTGTGCTCAGTGCACCCCTGCCCCATGCCCCGTGCTCTATGCCCTGTGTGCTGCACACCAGGTTCTGTGCTCTGTGCACCATGCCCTGTGCACCACGTGCTCTGTGCCCTGTGCACCATGTCATGCACCAGTGCTCCATTTGCCATGCTCTGAGCACCCTGCACTGTGCACCAATGCACCCTGCACTGTGCACCAATGCACTGCACCCAGTGTATCAATGCACTGTGCACCAATGCACCAAATGCACCGTGCTCTGTGCAACAAAGAACGATGCACTGTGTACCAAAGCAGCATGTTGTGCTCTGTGCACCAATGCACCATGCACCTATGCAACTTGCGTCATCACTGCACTGTGTATCTATGCACCATGTGCCATGCACCGTGCACAAACACACCATGCACCATGCTCTGTGCACTGATGCACTGTGCACCATGCCAGGTGCACCAATGCACCCTGCACTGTGCACCACACTCTGTGCATCGATTTGCAATGCACTGTGCACCTCGCTCTGTGCACTAAAGCACCATGCACTGTACTCTGTGCACCAATTTTCCATGCACTGTGCACCAATGCATCATGCACCACTGTGCACTGATTTTCCATGCACTTTGCATCACACTCTGTGCACCACACTGTGCATCAATGCATCATGCACGGTGTGGCAAAGCACCATGCACTGCTGCCTGTGCACCAGTGCACCGTGCTCTGTGCACCAGTTTCCCACGCACCGTGCAGCACGCTCCGTGCACCAATTTCCCATGCACTGTGCACCGCTCCCTGCACACCACCGCCTCTTTCCCGTCGCCCCCCGCGGCGGCGCTGAGGGCACGCACGGACGTCACGCACCGACGTTACGCGCTGACGTCGCACGCAGGGTCCCGGCGGCCGCCATGGCGCTGCGGCAGCTGCTGGCCCGGGCGCTGCGCCTGCTGCNTCCCACTGCTGCCTGAGCTCCCGGCGAGGGTTTCCCCTCAGTTCTCACTTCTAATTGGCTGTTCTTTTAATGGGGTTGTTTATGGAGAGGAGCTCTTTTTAGAGGCGTTTAGTTTGGCTTTACAAACGTGTTCTGTGCTCTTTGTTAGCAAATGGTTCCTCCCCGTGTATACAGCCCCCCCCAGAAAGGGCCCCTTTGGTCTGAGAGGGATCTCAGACACATTGGGCACTGTCAGCCCTTCACTGTCCCCATGGTCACAGCCCCGGTGTCAGCCCCCAGCTGTGGCCTTCAGGCAGCACCAGGCCATGCCCAGAAGGATTTCTGCAGCAGCTTTGCTCCCTTTCCTTGGGCCCCACGAACCCCAGAGAGGTGCTGGAGCCTCTCCTGTGCGTGGTTTGGCCCTTTGTACCCTTCTGCAGAATCAGTGCCCACCCCAAGGAGGACACTGTGCGCTTTTCAGGCCCAGTGGAGCTCTCCTTTCTCACCAAATCTTCAACAACTGAGCGTTTTTCTGTTCTGCCTTCCCTTCTCTCTGCCCTCCAGACGGTGTTTGTGGGGAAGAACAAGGCGCAGGAGGACCCGCTGCGCTCGTGGCGCTGGCGGGGCTTCAGGCTGGAGGAGTACAGCATCGGGCAGCTCCTCGGGAAGGGCTGCAATGCTGCGGTGTACGAAGCAGCCATTCCCTCCTTCCCCGACCACCAGGGGAGGGCACAGGGCTCAGCAGGGCCTGCAGCTGAAGAGGAACCCGCGGGCAAACGGCAGCAGAAAGCTGGGTTCCCCCTGGCCATCAAAATGATGTGGAATTTGTCGGTGAGCAGTCGGCTCTGAACCTCCCCGCGTGCTGCTGGGGGAGGCTGGGTGTTGTGGTTAATGCCTGCGGGTTGGAAGCTCTGATTGTGAAGTGGGAGAGGAATCTATCAGAACAAAGCTGTTAGTACAGAGAGCTGGAGCTCCTCTCCTACCAGGGCTGAGGGAGCTGGGGGTGTTCAGCCTGGAGAAGAGAAAGCTCCAGGGAGACCTCACTGCAGCCTTTCAGTGCTTAAAGAGAGCTCGTAAACAGGAGGAGAGCGACTTTTTCCATGGTCTGAAGGAGATAGGAGAAGGGGGAATGGCTTTAAACTGAAAGAGGGGAGATTTAGGTGGGATGTTAGGCAGAAATTCTTTACCCAGAGGGCAGCGAGGCACTGGAAGAGGTTATCAGAGAGCTGGGGGTGCCCCATCCCTGGAGGTGCCCAAGGCCGTGGGTGGGCCCTGGGCAGCTGAGCTGGGGGCACCCAGCCCATGGCAGGGGTTGGAACTGGATGGGCTTTAAGGTCCCTCCCAACCCAACCCTTCTGTGAGCACATGGCACGGGGCACAGGTTGTTAGCAGCCAGTCACAGCAAGTGGTTAACGGTCATTATTCCTCTGGAGTCGGCAGCACTGTGGTGTTTGGGAGCTGCTGGTGGTGGAGCTGTTGGTTCTGGAGGTGGTGTTGCTGGAAGAGAAGTGTTTTGGATGCTGGCAGTGGTGACAAAGTGTAAGAAGTAGGAGAAAATGGAAAAACACTGCTAGCAGTGCTCTGGGATTCTGCTTCTCTGTCAACGTCAGGACAGAAATCAATTTTGTTCTGTGCTGCTGTGGTCTCTGTGGTGAGGACAACCCTGCAGGATCTGTGTTAGTGTGCTCAGTGCCTCTGGGAACCCACACCCCCAACATGGGCATTCCCTGCTTTAAAAAATAGGGTTTTTTTTTGCATTTGATGGTTATTTGATGGTTGTCCTTGAAGAGTCTTTCAGAATGCAGCACGTGCAATCCCTCGGGCTCCAGAAGTACACGTGTTCTGCTGTTGTGGTCGGGTTCTGAGGTGGGAAATGGATGTTGCTGTAGGGCTGGAGCATCACCTGGCAGTCCCTGCAGTGAGGCCACACATTGTGGTTGACTCTGAGGATGCATTTAAAGAGATGAATGAACTTGTCCCTGCAGGTAAAGGCCTTGCCTTGGCAAATTCCCCACAGAGCTCATTACCTTCATAGAATCCTAGAATGGTTCAGGTTGGAAGGGACCTTAGAGATCATCTTGTCCCAACCCCCTGCCATGGGCAAGGACACCTCCCACCAGACCAGGTTGCTCAAAGCCCCATCCAGCCTGGCCTTGAACACTGCCAGGGAGGGGGCATCCACAACTTCTCCGGGCAACCTGTTCCAGTGTCTCACCACCCTCACAGGGAAGAATTTCCTCCTTATATCTAGTCGAAATCTAAGGAGGAAATTCCCTAAATCTAAGGAGTTCCTTCCCTGGCTTTATCAGGAAGGAGCTCCCTTACATCTAGCCTAAACCAGCCTGCCTCCAGACAGTGCAGCATCAGGATTCCCTGTGGCAGGGCTGAGGCTGGGTGCTCTGAGCCCTGTGATGTTGCTGTTGCAGGAAACTTCTTCGAGCGGAGCCATCCTGCAGGAAATGAGCCACGAGCTCGTCCCAGCCACGCGCGCTGCCTTAGCCGGGGCGTATGGAGCCGTCTCCTGCCGCAGGTACCGTAACCATGGCAATGGCTGCGCTTCTCCCAGGGTGACGCGCTGCTCTCATCCCTCAGTTCCATCTTGCAGCACGTCTGTGCTCTAGGGAAGGCAGCCAGAGGTTTCTGTGATAGAAATTGAGCATAAACGAGCACCTCTTGGCTCAGCGACGCTGCCTTCGGCGCTGCTGTGCTCCTGCAGCGTCACGCAGGAGCGTGACCATTCCCAGTCACTTCTGTGCCTCAGTTTCCCCATGCGTAAAATGCGTTGCTGTCTGCAGATGGAAAGGTTAGCGTGTTGGAAAAGCCAGGAGGAGCTCCTCCTGAGAAATCATCAAAATGTCTCCTTGTGCTTTTTAATTGCAGGGTTAAACACCGACGTTCTGTCATAGTTTGGCACTGTGTTTAAAGGCCAGGCAGGTGAAACTGAACCTAAACAGGTCCTGAAAGAGGTGTAGGGAGGGGAGGCAAAGCTGTTGCAGTGCAGGTCGCTGCATGCACAAAATAATTACAAACTGGTGAGAAAGCAAATGGACAGTGACTCTGCCACCCCTCCTTCACCTGAGTGGGAGGCAGGCAAGCAGCACAAAGGTGGCAGACTGCACAAAAACTTCCCAATGATCTGAACTGTGCTTTTGTTGTTAAATTTCTCTCTCTAACTGGAAACAATGGAGTCTGCAGTCCAGATTGTCTGATTTAAACTTCCAACCCATCTCAGCTGCTGGTCCAAATGGGCAATGAATGCTGGCCATGAGGGCACTGGGGGCACTGTCCCTGTTCTTTGTAGCTGGGTGGTTTGTGGGAATGTAAATATTTAAATGTTGGCTTAGCGTGCAGTTCTGTAACCTGCACCCAGCACCCTCCGCAGGAAGGTTCCAGCTGCAGAGCACAGGTCTGCCCACTGCTTTGGGACCCTCTGGTGGAGGGGGCATGGTGTGGTAATGAAAAATAATCTCAGAGTTAGCAGAGCTGTGCCTGTGGTAAATCAAAGCCAGCCAGGAGATGGGTGTAACTTGTGGCATCTGTGCTTTTGCACAGAAAACCTGTCCTTGGAAGGAAGATGTTGCAGCCTCATCCAAATATCATCCAGGTGCTCCGAGCCTTCACGTCCTCTGTCCCTTTGCTGCCTGGAGCCCTCACAGAGTATCCCGACGTTCTCCCGCTGAGCCTGAACCCCAGAGGGCTCGGTCGCAGCCGCACGCTCTTCTTAGTGATGAAGAAGTAAGTGGGGAGAGGCTGGTCGGGGGGCTGGGACTGAGAGAGACTGCCCGGGGGGGCTGTGTGCTGCTGCTGCCTGCGTCCTGCTGAGGGTTTGGCCTGGGCTGCTGCCAGCAGCCAGAGCACGCGCTTGGAATCGTGCCTCCCGGGAGCTGTTCCAAGTCCTGGAGATTTTAACTCTTGTTCGACGATAAAGACAAGCTGTCCATTTTAATCGCTGCCCCAAAGCAATGTAAAAAATGCTGAACTTGTCCTCATTTGTCTGCCCTGGAAAGTCTGAGCTTTGCTGCTAGAGACAGAGGAGAAGCAGTGATGGGATTCAGTGCTGGGTGTCTCTGGCTGTCTCAGTTTGGTTTTGGTTTTTGGTGGGTATGGCTGTGGCATTGACATAAACCCACTTTCTGTTCCCCCTCTTTTGTTCTCCCTGCATCTGGAGAAGCACTCTGCCCTCTTTGTGTCTCACAAACACGTTCTTTCCCCCAGTTTGCACATCTCTGTGTTACACTCCTACAGTCTGCATCACTAATCCGTTCCCTCTCTCACCCAAAGTATAAAATCTGTACGTAAAAACCTGTGAGGATGTGTACCTAGAGACCTCCACCGTGCTGCCTGAGAGGCTCCATGTGTTTCAGTTGTAGAGCTCACAACAGCATGAAACACTCCGTGCTGGATGTTGTAATGCACGACTTGAGGACAGCAAGGGGAGCGGTGTCGGGTTGGGGCTGGGAGATGGGAGAGTGAAATTCAGGAAGGGTTTGGCACTTCTGAGTGCAGTGTGTCCCCAGCCAGCCAGCACTGAGGCTGAACTGGAAGAGGAGAGCTGCTGGGATGCTAATTCAGATGCTTTCCCTGTTGTGGCCAGCTATCCGTGCACCCTGCGCCAGTATTTGAGGGACCACAGGCCAGATGCTCGTCTCTCCACCATGATGATTTTGCAGCTGTTGGAAGGTGTGGACCACCTCGTCCAGCATGGGATAGCACACAGAGACCTGAAGTCTGACAACATCCTGGTGGAATTTGATTCTGGTATGCAGCACCTTTTTCAGGTTCTTAAAATCCCACCTCGTGGTCAGGTTAATGCTGCTGCACCCTGCAATGATTACACGTGGGTTCAAAGGCAGAGAACCGACAGTGTTAAAGGCAAAAGCAGCATTTTCATCATCTTGTTCTGTTGGCCCTTCTGAGATTTTAATCACCTGAGCTCTTTTTTCAGCATGATTGAAAATCAAATGGGCAGGAAACAATAGCAGGCAGCCAGATCTGTGTGATTAAAGGTCTTGGGACAGCAGCAGTGGAAGGTTTTCAGCAATACTGATGCTGTCTGTCTTTTCTTGAAGGAAGAGCTTCTCTGGAACTGCACTGAATGCAGTTAGGAATGATTTAAAGCATTGATTTTTCCCTATCAGCGTCTGGAGAAGTAATGATTTTGCTCTGCAGTGTTTGACTTGTCCTCAGGACAAGCACTGTTAGCTAATGCAAAATGTCTCTGGCTTCTTGCTGTAGCTAAGCGTAGATCTTTGTCTATAGCTTTTGCTGTAGTTAAAAATGAAAGGGGAAGAATGAAAAGATTCCTCCATCATTTATGAGTTCTTAGCTCTGTGTCCTCGTTGTTATGGTATCCATGACGTGCTCCGTGGGGAGAGGTAACATCCTCTACAGAGGAAATGGGAGAACAAGTTTAGGTTGAATAAAGCTGATGATTCACCTAACAATGCTGAGGAGGAGCAGGAAACGTGCGTGGTCCTGCTGATTCCTGGGAGCACTGCAGTCCTTCCTGAGCCCTGCCCTGGTGTTCTCCTGCAGCTGGGTGCTCCCAGACTGAACTCGAACTGCTGGCCTCTTGTTTGCAGCTGGCTGCCCCTGGCTGGTGATCTCAGACTTCGGCTGCTGCTTGGCAGATGACGTCGGCCTGAGGCTGCCTATGAACAGCTCCTGCGTGGATCTGGGTGGCAATGGCAGCCTTAGGGCACCCGAGGTAAACCCTCCTGCAGTGGTTGGTTGGGCTGCAGGCTGTGGGCTCCTGCTGCTGCTGGGGAGGAAAGTTTCAGCCCCCGCTGTGGCGCAGGCTGTGAGATCACAACCTGAGATAGGGTGGGATTGGGTCTGGAAGGAATGGGCTGTGGAGGGGATCCGTCACATCACTTTGCTGCCATTTGTCCCTGAACACGTCGCAAGAAATCAAAATGGATTATGTGCTTCCGATCAGCGTTCATACTGATGCCTGCAGAAATCCTTTGCGATCAGATCAGTCCTTCTGTCAGCACTCCTGCCTGCTGACATCCTTGCTCATGCAGTGAGCCCTAGCTGGCTGCTGTTTGAATGTCCCCACCCTGCTCTGCCCCTGGGAGCCGTGTCCCCTAAAGCAGAGCAGGAGAGCTGTGTTCTCCCTTCAGTTACTGTTAAATATCTGAGTGTTGATAAAAGAAGTCCTCTTTGAACCTGTGCTGAGCAGTTGTCAGACACCTTGAGTGCTGCAGGATGAAAATCAGTGTTGTGAAGCACTGCTGACCTTTCCCACAGCAAGGTTGTTCTTTTCTCAGGCCCAGTTCCACGTAGCTAATAAAGGAGTTTGTGCAGTGGTCCTTGTGGCAGCTTTGGAATGAAGTTCAGGGGGGTTGTGAGGTTATGTATAGCTCCTTTGTAGTTCTTTGATGATAAAAACTAAGACCGTGTAGTGCCTTTGTGAACTGGAGCACCTGGCCTTGCATTTCCTGCATGCGAGTGCCGTGTTGGTTGGTTGTCCCCACGTCTCCTCTGTCTTAAATCCCAGAGCAAAATATCTCTTAGGACATGGTGTGAATGCTGATCAGAGGTGACAATTAAACCTTGATGCAATGGCCAAGATCTTCCTGGTGTCCCCATGGGCTGAGAACCGCTGGAGGCCTAGAGCACGCCAACAGAAAGTATTTGTTTAGAGCTCTTTATTTTAACTTTTCCATCCCATTGGACTTCTCGTGCAGGTGGCCACAGCGTCACCAGGTCCAAGGGTGGTGATCAACTACAGTAAATCCGACGCCTGGGCTGTTGGAGCCATCGCCTACGAGATCCTGGGCCTGCCCAACCCCTTCTACAGTCACGGGGACTCGGCCCTGGAGAGTGGGAGTTACCGTGAGGAGCAGCTGCCGGGCCTGCCCGACGGCGTGCCCTGCGAGGTGACCCAGGTGGTGAGGGGGCTGCTTCGGAGGGATCCCAGCAAGGTGAGGAGCTGCTGTCTCGAAGCCACCCAGCTGGGCTTTGGGAGTGCTGGCTATAGGTCAGCTTGCCCTGTAGTGCTCCAGGTGCCACAAGCTGTAATGCAGATGTCACTGCAGTGTAGATAACAGGGATGGACGTCGGTCTTTGTGGGAGTGCAGTGCAGCACGGGGTCGTGCCAGGGATTTCAGCAGATGCTTGCACCAAGGACTGTCCCTCGGGTTGGCGTTCACGCGTCGTTACCTGAATAATAATCACAAAGAGCTTTTCTGCGCGTGGGGCTGCCTTAGAGGAGGCTTGGGGGGCTTGTAGCAGTGCAGATGGAGCAGGATGGGTCAGCTGATTTTCCCTCTTGCTCCTTTTGCAGAGATTGTCTGCTAGAGTTGCTGCTAACGTGCTCCACTTGAGCCTCTGGGGTGAGAGCGTTCTGGCGCCCGAGGCCCTGGAGCCCGACCAGATGATCTCCTGGCTGCTCTGCCAGTCCGCGGCCGCTCTGCTCATGGACGGGCTGGTGGACAAAAACAGCGTAGAAACCAAAATGAAGATATGCTTTTTGGCAAACCTCGACTATGAAGACCTCTGGGCAGCAATTTCCTTGCTGGTGGCCTGGAGAAACCAGTCTGGGTGAAGAGCCCCACCTGCAGTAGATAAATGGCACTTTCTAAAAGCACATAGGAATCTGTCTTTTTTGTCTGCCTGGAATCCTGTACTACTTTAGGGGAAAATCTGCAGGCCTGTGTTTAAGAGAATGTTATCTCTAGCGAGTGTTAGTACACGCTGTTTTTCTCTTCCTGCTGGAGGTCGTGCCCTTGCCTCATTGCTCCTGTAGTGAGGGTGTGCAGAACTTGCAGGTGTCCTGGGGTGTGCTGTTGGTGTTGTTCACAGTCAGGAATTTGGAGTCAGCCTTGAAGTCATGGGGTGACTTCGAATGAAGGAAGTTCCTGCTCAGAAGAGGGCGTGGGGGGAAGGAGGCATTGTCTGGCTGCTCTCACACAGAGGCATCTGTTGGAACTTTAACAGCCATGTTAATGAAAACTCATTTGATTTCATGTCTGTAATTGCGTTAAGAGGGAACTAGGGGAGAACATTATGCTGCTGGTTGCACAATAAATGGATGATTAAGCTCTGCTGCTGAGTGCCTTCTCTAAATCCTGTTCATCTCTGTTCACTGGATCTAGTCTCATACATTTTCTTCCACCAAAGGGAATTTCCTAACAAGTGAGCCCTCTCCTGCCCAAGGAGTGGACCTGTGATCATGTGCATTCTTCCTCCTCTGACTGGTAAATCCCTGACTGCTCCTCCAGGTTCTGGGTCAGTGAAATGGTGTGTCAGGCAGTGATGGCCCTCAGCCAAACCATCACGCAGCAGTGTGCTGTCAAGATCTCACTGGAGCACTGCCTGGTTCAGGGATGGTGCAGTGCTGTCAGGGAACGGCTCTGCTCGTTTTAGAGCCCAGCCCTTTGGGTGGTTTTGAAAAACGCTGTTAAGAAATACACGGATTGGAAACAGGAGGGTGGGTGGGAGCGGGAACCTGAGGGCTCTGCCCTGTGCAGGACACGCAGCCGCCCTTTGAACCCTGCACAGTGGGGCAGCCAGGGCACAACGGTGCGTGGCGCAGCATGGAGCGCATGCTGGGGGCTGCCTGCAGCATGCTGCTGCCCTGGGCATCCACGCTCCCCACTCGCTGGCTCCGTGCACCCACTGCAGCCGGCCGCTACCTCCGTCCCGTGGCCCCGTGTCGCAGCGCCTCGCAGCTCAATGTGCCTCCCAGCGCCGAGTTCATGGCCCGGCCCGCGGGGGTCTGCTCCATGCTGAGGCTTCCCGTGCAGAGCTCGGCACAGGGGCTGGACGCGGCTTTCATCGGCGTTCCCCTCGACACGGGCACATCCAACCGGCCAGGAGCCAGGTGGGTGCGGGACGAGGCGTGGGGCTCCTGCTCCCGTGGGTGCCAGCACCGCGAGCTCTGCCCTTTCCCTGCCCATATTCTCCCACCCAGGTTCGGTCCGCGCCACATCCGTGCGGAGTCGGTGATGGTGAGGATGTACAACGCCAGCACCGGGGCAGCACCTTTCGACTCCATCCTGGTGGCTGACGTTGGAGATGTGAACGTCAACCTGTACAACCTGCCCGACAGCTGCCGCCGCATCCGGGAGCGCTACCGGGAGATCGTGGCCTCCGCCTGCGTGCCCCTCACCCTGGGTAAGGGCTCTGCAGGGGCTCTGCCTCCCTGCTGTGATTTTTTACGATTACGAATTACAATCGTGGATTTCTCAGTAGTGAATCAAGCATCTATTCCTCCCACTTTCCCAAGGAGGAGAGAGGAAGCAACCTGCATGTGGGAACCTCGGGTCCCCCCCTGAGGAAATGAAGCTCTGCCCCTCTGGGGCGTGTGAATGAGTGCAGCATAAATGCAGAGGGGAGAAAAAAACACGGGGGAGCAAATGCAATGAGTGCTGAGCACCTCTTGCAGTGTGCATCATCCTCTTCCTCGTCCTGTTGCAGGTGGAGATCACACCATCACATACCCCATCCTGCAGGCAGTGGCAGAAAAGTAAGTTCCTGACCTGGGGATGGAGAATGCAGCCCCATCCTAACGTCACTCAGCCCCTGGAGTGGCAGCAGCGACGTCGCCCTGGGGCTGCAGCTGGCTGCTCTCCAGTGCTTTTAAGCATCTCTGTGTGCAGAAGGCCTTGAAGATAGTAAAGGCCTTATGACCCTCCTGGACCTCGGCTTTAGGCACGGGCTGGGGACTGATGTGCCCTCCCTGTTCCCCCAGGCATGGCCCCGTGGGGCTGGTGCACGTGGACGCTCACACCGACATCAGTGACATGGCCCTGGGTGAGAAGATCTACCACGGGACCCCGTTCCGGCGCTGCGTGGACGAAGGGCTGCTGGACTGCAGCCGCGTGGTGCAGATCGGCATCCGGGGCTCCTCCTTCACCCCCGATCCCTACAAGTTCTGCCGGGACCAGGTAACCTCTGGCAGCTGCCTCCTGCCTGTAGGGCTGGGAAATCCCCGGCTGAAAGCCGCTCCAGAACCAAGGAATGCATCCCAATCCCATTTCCATTAACCCTCAGTGGGGTCTGGGATGCTGGCTGTGGGATGGCAAGCACTGAGCTGGGGCATCCGCAGGGATTCCGGGTGGTCCTGGCTGAGGAGTGCTGGAGGAAGTCCCTGGTGCCACTGATGGGAGAGGTGCGGCAGCAGATGGGCAGCGGCCCAGTGTACATCAGCTTCGACATCGATGGGTTGGACCCTGCGTACGCCCCGGGAACGGGGACACCGGAGATCGCGGGGCTCACGCCCATGCAGGTGAGGGGCCCTCATCTCCATTCCCAGTGGCACATGGACATCGTTGTTCCCATTTGAGGAACCCTGACCAATCCACTGGGCTATACATCTCCCGAATCCCAATCTGTTTTCTCCCAGGCTTTGGAGATCATTCGTGGCTGCAGAGGACTCAACATAGTGGGATGCGACCTTGTGGAGGTGGCACCCATGTACGACATCTCCGGTGAGCACGGCAGTCTCGTTGGCTGGGAGGGGACTTCAGTTTTTTCTGGACGCCATCTAGCGTTGGAATCCAACCAACACAGCGGGCTGCTGGGAGCTTCCGTAGAGCACTGGGAGCTGTCAGGAGTGGCTGAGTGCTGGGGATGAAAGCAGGTGGGCAGCCATACCTTGATTATTTTAATTTTTATTTTTGTTGCGTATCTTTTTTGTCTTCTCCTAGGCAACACCGCCCTCTTAGGGGCCAATCTGCTGTTTGAAATGTTGTGCGTTCTTCCCAAAGTGAAAACGATCTGAGGGCGGATGAATGGGGCTGGTGGCTCCTGGAGAGGAGGGAGACTGGAGTGAAGCGTGGCACCTGGGGACACCTGGGCTGCCCTTGGCCAACTGGGCTGCCCTTGGCCAACCGCTGGTAGTGTACTCCAGAGTGGTTTGGTTGCCCTTGGGATGTCAGAGCTGGCGCGGACACGGGGTCGTTTGGCACACGGAAACACAAAGCCACCTCATCACACAGTAAAATAGTTTATTTTGGTTGCGAATCTGTCATCATCTTAAAACAAAATGACATCAGTGCCTGGTCACAAATACCAAAAAAAAAAAAAAAACCCAAAAAAAAAAAACCCAAAATGAAATGAACAAAAAAATAAAAATAAACCAAAATTAACAAAAAAAGACAAGTTTGCCAAATAAGTTAATTCCCCACCCCCCTCCTCCCAGTATCAAAAGTGCAAAATATGTACTTGGTTTTCAGTCCCACTCGTCAGGCTGCATTGGTGTGCGAGTTCCTGGCAGGCTCTGCTCCCACCACGCTCGGTCGAGGGAAGGGCTGTGGACAGCCTCCGACTGGGGCCGCTTCCCTGTGCTGTGAGGACGTTCCTCAGCTGCTGAGCGGGGCTGTTTGCTCGGGTATCGCCAACTAGTGCACATCAGGACTGAACTGCCTCAATCTTTGGGTTACGAACTGCCACGTGCATAACGCAGAAGGGAGTGCTGATGATTAGAATTAGTGGGTTAGAAGTGATGTGGGGATGTCAGCTTGCGGCTGCTGGGAGAGGGAAGGCAGAGCTCAGGCCCTGACCACACTCTTCTACTGGAAAGCAAGCGCCCAGTGCTCCGTGACAGTCACCAAAGCTGCCTCAGTGGGTGGTTTTACAACATTTTGGCATGAGCTGTGGCCTGTGAAAGATGTTTTTCCATGTGGACCCTGCACATCTGCAGCTGTTGGTCCGAGCTGGCTGAAAGCAGCGAAGGGCATCACAGAAACTGCATCTTGAAGGCCACGAGGCCACATCTTTTCCTTTCTTGGCCCAGGGGTGGGTTCCCTTGCTGCAGCACAACTAGGCACTTTGTCTTTTTCTAAGTTGCACGTCAAGAGTTTTCCTCAGGTTTCTGATAGCTGGGTTTGTCAGTCATCATTCCCTACCCTAATAGTATGCAAGTGTAAATCACAGAATCACCAAGGTTGGTAAAGACCTCCAAGATCATCTCGTCCAACCGTCCACCTGCCACCGAGATTACCTGTTAAATCAACAAACCACGTCCCTTAGGGCCTCATCCAGATGTATCCTGGACACCTCCAGGGACAGTGACTCCACCGCTCCCTGGGCAGCTGTGCCAGTGCCTATATATATATACATGTATATATGTGTGTGTGTGTGTGAGCGTGGTTTTTTGCCCTTACAAGCATCTAAGAAGTTACATGGAGCCTTCCCCTCACCAGTTTTCCCTTTGGCCACAGCCTTACTCTAGCCACGTCCTGCACAGTGAGCTTGGGAGGAGCACTGTGGTGATCATTCCAGCTGGGTGATGCAGCATCTACACCATCATGACATGGTGTCCTGCCCCGAGCCCAGCTGCAGCACCACGTGTGTGCTTTGTAGCTCATGAGCAGGGAGAATACTTCTTCCTTCCTTCCCCCTATTTCAGTGCCATGCTCCTGCTGAGCTAACACCAAGCAGCCTCACGTAGGGTTGGTTGGCAGCACAGCAGTGTTTATTTGGGAGTACACCAGGATGGCCAGCGGTGCACCAAGCAGGCAGGTATGCCACCAAGGAGGCAGGGATGCCACAAGCCAGGTTTGGTGCACCAAGGTGATGCAGGTAGCAAGTTGGCTTGAGTGTGCCGGGGTTTCTTGTGGGGCCAGCAGCGAGCTCAGGGCACTGGGGATGTATTCCTGATAACTGCCTGCTTGCTAAGGTGGGAACTAAGGTGAGGGTGGAGAGAGCTTTTAATGAACAGGGCACCGCACAGCTGGACGGGATGCAGTGCAAAGAGAGCCCAAGCCCTGCAGGATTTCAGTCCTGGCCATGGCAGGAAACCCTTTGGCTTTGTGTCATAGTTGGAAGAGCTGAAAGCAACCGCGTGCCTGCTGTGTGCCTCCCCCAGCTCCCAGCCTGCACCCCAGCATGGGCAGCGGCTGTCAGAGCACTGCGTGAGCAAAGTGTAAACCAAACTCTGCTCGAGCTTGACACAGACCTATGTGCTTACAAAGAAAAAAAAATGAACCGACAGAACACAAGAAAACAAAACCAACAGAAATCCCAAGGCAGCCTGCTTGTTGAGAAACAAAGGTTTGTGGCAGGAACGGAACGGGCGAGATGCTGGAGCATCTTGAACCCACACTAAAACAAAAGGAGCCTCACAGGTAAGCGACGGCCTGGTGATACAGCACTTCTGGGGCGAGGTTTCGAGAATACAATCGTTGACGAATTAGGTTCCTTGATACAAAGAAAGGTTGGTTCGTACTACGGATGTAAGGGTGTTCGAAAGGAGCCCGACGTGACTCCCTAGCAGCTAGGTTGAGTTTCTTTTACACATCTACTGGCTCATAGCAGCATATCCCTACAGTCTGAGGACACAGTTAAAGTTATGGCTCTAAGATACATAGTCTAAAACTGACAGAAGCAGAAAGGCATCTGGAAAACAAGGTGACATTTAAATGGCTCAACACCGTTACAGTATTTAGGGCGGTGCAAAACCCCCTTCCCTCCCTGGCTGGGGCTCAGCCCCTGAGGCTGCAGGTGGAACTGTTACCCAAGGAGCATGAAACATGCAGGCTGCCTCCCAGCCCACACTGCAGCGAGTCCCAGCTACAGGGCTGCCACGAGGGAGGTGCTCCCGGCCACCCTCGAGGTCACTTACCCAGGGGGATGTCTGGTGGGAGGGGCTGGAGGGTCTTGCCAGGGTTACACCATGCACCATGGGTGAAGCACACAGGGAAGCAGGGGGAGAGCCACAACCCGCCCTGCGTAACCAGCCACGTCGCTGAGGCAGGGCTGTCATGGCTTTCTCCAACCAAGGTGGAACAAGAGATGGTTTGGGGACAGCCCAGGACGCAGGCACGGCGGGACAAGAAGGGAAAAACAGACTTCTTGGCTCTTCAACAGTACGGCATCCAAACACGAGGATGGTTTGGTGGAGGGCGTTGCAGCGCGCGTCGTTGCACTCCCGGGCTCTGGACACGGGGAGAGATTTTTCTGGTCGCCAGCCCCTGGAGAGTTCACCTAAAACCTAAGGTCCATTCGTCATGATTGTTTGTTTATTCCTAGAGAGAGCTGTCCCTCGGAATCTTCATAAAAAGTGTGTCTGTTAGAATCTCTTTAAAATCCCTCAGTCTAGTGCGGGCCACGAGGGGATATAGAACCTTTGTAAGGAGCCCTCGAGAAGGCGTTCCATCCAAAAGGACAATTTATGTAATTTGTTTTTAATGGATTTAGATCCCGGGCTGCAGGAGGATTTCCCTCTGGCTTCGGTGTGTAGCGAGGAATCGTAGTCCCCGCACGCCCCCAGGGTTCCCCCCTCATCCCCCGATCTGTGAGGCTTAAAGAGGCAGAAGTACTTCTTGTGGCCGTTCAGAGCCAGCACGTAGCCCGTGTAGTCGCGCTCGAGGAAATGCTTGTCGTACTGGTTGGGAATGGGGGCGGCGTCCTGTGCAAACTCCAGCAGGTACTCCAGCCATTCGCGGTGCTTGTCCAGGCTGAGGAAGGAGAAATGGAGAGAGCTGCTCCTGGGGGAAGAGCAGAGAAGCAGGATGAGCATGGCTCCCAAGTCAGGCTGGAGTCCTAAGGGATGAGCAAGTGTTGGTGGAAAACTGGGTGGGAAAGGTCGCTTGGTTTTTGGCAGCTCATCACCACTAATGGGTGCAGAGGGTTCACCAGAAGTGTTCCCTCCTGGTGGTCGAGCCCAACTCCCCCCTAATTTTCCACCTGAGCAGCATTACACCAGGTGTTAAAATGGGGAGAGAAACCTGGGAAAGGGCCCCAACCTACCCTGTGAACGTGTACACTTCCAGAGCAAACTTCTGGAGGAGGGCAGTTTTGGTGGAGTTCGAGAGGATCAAGACCACATTCATGTGACCCGGCCTGAGGCGTACCAGGTTACTGGTGTAGTTGATGTCCGTCAGCTCCGTCACCTCGACAAAGCCCTTTTTGGGAACCCTGCCACAATGAAACAAACACTGAGTAAAGGGGGAATGAAGGAATAGCAGTGAATGAGGACAGGGAAACAGTGAACTCGTTCCCCCTGCGTTAAGCTGATCTGTCCCTGTGCCCTGCAGCTAAAGCCAGTTTGGGTGGTGCAGCCTGCAGAGAAGAAGAACGGCATTTATGGAAGACAAGGGAGAGTGGCTGGATGGAGCGAGCCTTGGTGTAAATCCACAGCTTCCCCTGGACTCTCAGTCACAGACCCATCTCAGAACAGCTGCTCTGTCTCCTGTGTTAGCAGGAATCACTTATAAGTTTCTGCACCCACGTCCTTGCTGCCACTCAACACCACTCTTTCCTGCCTTTCTGTGCTTGAACCACCCTTGCAATGACTGCGCTATGTCCACGCAGCTCTGGCACTACTCTACCGTGCAATCCTATACCAAAATGCTTTCTGTGCCCTCTCTTTTCACAGATGCTTCCCAAACAATAATTCAGCAAAAAACATTTCTGGACAAAAGAGAGAGGGAACCTGTTACTCTCTTTGCTGAAGCTCGTGTCGTTCTTCTCGGTCTTTGCGGTTGTGTCTTCTTTCTCAGAGGGGGGAGAGTCTCTTGTGTCGCTGGAGTCACTGCAAAGGAAAATTATTTGGGGTTTGTTTGAAGGGCTGCTCTGGACTGAGGTGCTGCTGGCTGGACTGTGAGATCCCCAAGAATAGTTTGGCATGCACTCACCTGAAGGCCTGAACAATAACGGTGCCAAAGAGAATGAAGAGTGCAGAGAAGAGCAAGGACAGCAGGGGCATCATTTCTCGCCTGAAGGAAGATTTGCAAATGGTAATCAGGTCTGTGAGCTGCACGGTTTTTGCTTGAATTTCAGTCGCTGTCTACCTCAAACAATACCCTGCAGTTTCCCCAGAAACTTGGTTTGTGTTTAGGGGTCTTTGACGCGATCAAGATTTGGAGCATTCTCCTCCCAAAAGGAGGAGGACAGAAATTGATCCATTTTAAAGTAAGGTTAAGTGGAATCAGTGAAAAGCAACGTACAACAGGGCTGGAATGTTTTCAAAGGCATAATATCCACAATCAACTTCAAGGACAGAGTACCCAGTACTTGAGGCAGAAGCTAGTGTCACAGAGGTGCCACTGCTCTTCCCCTTAATCTCAAGAGCATACAGGCACCTGCGTCCTTTGGTATGTTCTCAATTCCTATTAATCTGAGCCTGGTTTTATCATACATCTGAACAAGAGAACATCAATCCTGCTCTCTACTGAGACTCGTGAGTGCTCACTCCATACCAGTTGCTATGAAACAAACTGTCCCAGCAGTCCGAGATGTAATCCAGCGTGGAATAGAGCCATCGGATAAGGAACATCTGTTTAAGAGAAAGGAAGAAAAAAAAAAGGCAAATGATAAAGTTGTTATCCACAGCACCAATAAGACTCCCACCCCCTGCACTGAAGCCCAGGCCCAAGTCGACTTTGGATTATGCCACAAGCTCTTCCTTCCCTGAGAAAGAACATTTGTAGAGAGCAAGTGATTCCCACTGATAAGCATAACGGAACTGTTTGAGGATGTAGCACAGTTGTTAATGCCACGCACTTACAGGAGCAAGCTCATCATTCAAGTCTGCCACGACCGTTTCTGAGGAGAGAAAACCAGGGTCTGTCCTCAGCTGGTCCAGGAGATCCAGAAGGATGAAGTTGTCCTCTCTGCTGCCTTGCCAGGCCTCCTCCAAGGTTTTATAGGCAATCTTCCCTGCGTTGTTGCGCCTCTCCAAAATGACCACCTGGACAAGCCAACCACATCACAGATATCAGACAGGAAAGCACTTTTTTTTGAGAGACATTACACTTCAAACCTCTGCCCAGAATTAGGAGTTAAGGTACAGCAGCCTGCATAGAGTGATGAGATTCAGAATGACAGATGAAAAGAAGCAGTGGAAGAAAAGAAAGGCAATGCTCACGGCTGATTTTCCACGGAACTTCTCCTCATCCATCAGCAAGGCATCTGCAAAGTCCGGCTGCCGATTGTTATAGATGTGTGCAAACCTCAGCGTGTCCTTTGTGTTGGCCACAGCAAAAGTCAGAAATGCCTCATAAGTGTCGGCAAACTTATCGCCTTCTCCGGTGAGCAGGACCACGCAGTGCCTAGGCAACACAAGGAGATGGAGGATGAAGAGCTGTTCTGGATGCCAGAGGAAACAACTGCCCTCTTTCTGCTAATGAGAACGATCCCAAAGGGACAGAAACACTGTTTGACATTTTTGGGCATGCTTTGAAAGCCTGCCTCTGCCTTCCAGGTGATCAGCTCTCCCTGCTCCTTGTCCCTTCTCCTTGCCCTCTGTCCCAGGATGTGCCTAGTAGAGGCACAAAAGCTATCAAGCTGTGTGGAAACCCAGCAACCTACAATGCAGTCACTTCCTTCCTCCCTTGAAGGCCTTTTACATCTCACTCAGAATCCAACAAGAGGTGGCTTTAGAACCAACCCCAGAGCTCTGGGGACAAAACAGGTTCCCAAGGAGCCTTACTTTCGCTGACGGTGCGACTTCTTCACGGGACACAGCTCCTGAAACAGCCTCTGGTTGGTGAGCCTGGCTGCCATGAGGAACTTGTTCTGGGAAAGGAAGTCATCAATGAGCTGCTTCTTCATATCTCGTGCCTAGTGAGGACAAAGGAAGCAGAGGTTGATATGGAGTGGGCTGAGCTTACTCTGCAACGTGCCACCTCTCACCATGTGCCTGGTGAGGACAGGCTCTGCCTCCAGCTCATGGAAGCGCTTGGAGAGGGCTCAGGGCCGTACCTGCACCACATCAGCGGGTTTGTCGATGTGCTCCTTGAAGATCATCATGGTGGGTGTGTAGACGTTGATGTTGTACTGACTGGACAACTCTTCGGTCCCTCTGAGCCCCACGTACACGTAACCAAAGGACAAGTAATCTCTGTATGCAAAGGCAGTCAGCTGGACGGGAAGAAAGCGCCGGTACGCGTTACATTAGGAAGTAAAGAATGTTTTGTCCCCAGAGTGCCTGTGGTAACTTTGCTTTGAGAACACCTCCTGCTGTTTCAATGCCATTGGGCATGTGCTGTAAGAGGTAAAAGCCATTCTGTTGCCTAGAGGAGCTGCAGTGTGCGTGCTCCTTGGCACTGTAAGAGAGCCTCAGTGGCTCCGCAGCTTTATTGACAGGCTGGCATTTTGCATGGTGGCAGGGGTTTCTTAGGAAACAGGCTTTCCAATCACCCAAATTAGACTTGCTGCCGACATCTCTCAGCACAAGCCAAGGCCAGCACCTGCCTCTGCTGCTGGTAACTCCAAAACCTGCCCACACCTCTAAGCACTAAGGGTACAGCTGTGGCAGGACAGAGAAGCCATCTCCCAACCCAGCTGGTCACCTGGCCAGGCCGTGTCTGGTCGATGCAAGCCAACTCACTCTCCTAGACCTGTTCAATGCTATGCAGAGGCAGTGGTCTGCCTCTGCTCACAACACATTTTATTGTGGAACAACTGGATTTAGCAGCAAGTCAAAATCCAGAGGCTTTACCTTGTATAATAATGGTACAACTGGCATGTGATCAAACAGAAGGACGTGGGGCTTGTTTTCTTTCTTCCAGTTAGATAGGAAGCGGATGTAGTTTTTATCTGTAATCTTTAAACAGTCAGAATGTTAGTTGAGCCTCAGAACAACTCATGTCAAGCACATGCAGAGCTGTAGGATGAGTTGCCTGAATGAGAATCAAGTCTGAAAAAGCTTCCTGGGTGTTTCTGAAAGCAGGCTGTGGGTTCGGCCTTCCAGCGGTCACAGGTACACCTGAGGTCTGCTGCTTTGACTCAGGGAACTGATGCAACCATCAGTCTCAACCCCACCAGTTGCTCTATCTCCTGGTGATGCTGTTTCAAGTCAGTGGCAATGCCACTTTAATTCTCTAAGTGCCCAGTGGGGCCGTATGATGTCCATCCTGATGATGGCAGCTCTAGATCCTGCTGGATGGGCAGCCCTCACTGCAAAACCCCAGGAAAAATGAGGTGGGGCAAGCAAGGCTTGGACAGAGGAGCTGGGATGTGAGTGCTTTGAGATTTGGCCAAAGGTAACTGAGCAAAGCTGGGGTATTGCAGCTGGGAGAGCAGCAGACACACCATGTTGCTGGCCTAAATGCAGGGTAGTGCAGTTAGCACTGCCACAGAGAAGTGCTATGGAGCAGTGCTGTGTGCTGGCTTCCAAACCAGCTGCAGCGTTTGTAGCCATAATTACAGCTCTCAAAGCACCTCACTTCCCCTGTTGGCTCCTCTTACACGGGCGACACAGATCAGCTCAGGGCTGAATTAAATGGATGAGCCACTGAAACAGCTCGAGATCTGACTCCCCAGATCAGGCAGGGAGTGGAGCACCACGTGGCCCTCTCTGATGTACCTTTTCCACGAGGTTCCCTGGCAGCAGGTTCTCCACAAACTGCCGCAGGTTTTCCCGAATGACAGCGCTGTGGAAGAAGGTTATCTTCCCGTTAATCAGCCCCAGTATGGACGGCGTGCTGTGAGCACCCAGGTGATGGGCCAGGCGCCTCTCGTAGCCAGCGTGAACGACCCCGATGCCCACTCCTGAAAAAGGAGAGCAAGTTGACCTAAAAGATGGCCAGTGACCCAAAACCTGGACTAGACAGCTGAGTTTAAGACCCCTCTGCTTGCCCAGCACCCTGCTTGGGAGTTATTCACGTCACAGTCCCTCCCAGCTCCGCCTTTTCCTCGCACTGCAGTCCCTTGAAACTTGTACTGAAAGCTGGTAGCTTTATCAAGGGAGACAGGGAACACGCTGGCCTCTTTTGTTCTGCCTGCTGATGTCACGTGTGCTACAGTAAAACCTGAAGGAGAAAAAGCTTAGCAAGCAGGGACCTGACTGCCTCTGCATCCCGCTGCTGGATTTTAGGAACATGAATGCAGGAGACAGCATGAAAAACAAGAAAGGTGGGGATGGAGAGGGCAAGAAGGAATTATCTTGTTGTCAGCCCTACTGGAAATATGAGTGTCAAGTCCCCAAGCTTCCTTCACAGCTGTGTATGATGGTGGCTTACAACTAGATGCTGTATTCTGCCTAGCAAAGCCAACCCAGCTCAGGACAGAGCCACACTGCCTTCACATATCAGCCCTTGGTCACATGGTCATTTATTAGCAAGGATGCTGGACTAAAATTTGTGAGAAAAGGCACCTTGCCCTTGTCACCTATGGGATGACTGAGGGAACAGCAGTGAAACCACCAGGTAGAAAGAGCTGAAACTGTATGAGTCAGTAGGAAAGTGTTTCCTCGTTTCTAACACTTAACCTCATTGATCTTGTTGTAATTAACACACGGGAAAGCGTTAGGCTCATGGCTAAATCCCTGAGGCCTTCTACTCATCTCACCGCAGCCGTCGGTGGAAACCTTTGCCCCGGCCTCGTGCTGTGAGGAAATCTGTGCCCAACCCCAACAACCCCGTCCTTACCCAGCGCCTCCAGTTCCTGAGCAACTTCTTTCCACACGGGCTCGATGTGGATGCAGCTGAAGCACCAGTCCGAGGTGATTTTAATGAGGTAAGGTTTCTTGAAACTATCCGGCACGATTTCATTGACGTAGTGCGAAAAGTGGAGCAAATACTTCTCGTCGGAGGTGTCGCGTCTCTCTGAATTAAAGGGGAAGTGGAAGAAGGACTCATCGAAGTAGAAGCCTTCGTGGAAGTGGTGGAACTGGCGCTGCTGGTGCTGGGAGTAGCCCTGGCTCTCCCCAGCATCTCCGTAGCGGTCAAAGTTTGCCCTCTTCTCCTCGTTGGAGAGAATCTGGGAAGGGGGTGACAGAAGGAAGGTGGCACTGATGCCAAAATGTGGGGTGGGGATTCAAGTGACAGTGGTCCCTTAGGGAATAACTGTGAGGGTCAGTGCAGCCTTTTCTGTGAACTGCACAGAGGAGCAATGTGGGAAGGGGAAGCACTGCAATAACAGAATCAGAACCAAGGCAACCACGGGCTCACATGCCTGATGGATGCCCCTGGGCTCCCAAAGGGGAAAGGAGCTCAAGCCCAGAGACAGCGCTGCACAAACCTCTGAGTGCCTCTCCTTGAGCCAAACACTGCACTCATGAGCAAAGAATCATCAAGGCTGGAAAAGACCTCTAGAATCACCAGTCCAACCATCTCCCTACCACCAACACTGCCCACTGAGCCATGTTCCCAAGTGCCACATCCCCACGGTTCTGGAACACCTGCAGGGATGGTGACCCCACCGCTCCCTGGGCAGCTGTGCCAGTGCCTGAGCACTCTGTCAGAGAAGAAATTTCTCCCAATACCCACCCTGTCCCTCCCCTGCACACCGTGAGCCCATCTCCTCCCATCCCATCGCTGTTACCGGGAGCAGAGCCCGACCCCCCCTCACCACAGCCTCCTCTCAGGGGCTGTAGGGAGCGGTGAGGTCTCCCTGAGCCCCCTCTGCCCCACTCTGCCCCATCCCAGCTCCCCCAGCACTGACACTCACTCCTGGAGCCCCTTTTGCCAGGCTCACCTGGAGCAGGGGGGGTCTCCAAGCACAGCACAAAGCACCCCAACCTTCACCTAAACAAGGTGTGTGCTCTGTTCTGGGGGGAGATGGCAACGTGGAAGCCACGGGCACAGAACAAACCCACAAAGCACCGC
>WBMW01005581.1:40453-52655 GCA_013396635.1 Penelope pileata
TGGCGGGGGGCAGCGCTCACCTCGTAGGCCTTGCTGATCTGGATGAACCTGTCCTCGGCGCCTGGGTCCTTGTTTTTGTCCGGGTGCCTGTGGGAGGGAGAACGATGAGGCGTTACCCCCCAGGGCCGCTCTCCCCCACTCAGGCCGCGGCCTCGGGCCCGCTCCCCGCGCGGGGCACGCACCACTGCCGGGCGAGCCGCTTGTACGCCTTCTTGATGTCAGCCTGGCTGGAGCCGCGGTCCACGCCCAGCACGCGGTACGGGTCCCGCTCGAGCGCGGCCTGTGCCGCCAGCACCACCACTCCCGCCAGCAGCAGCAGCCGCAGCCCAGCCGGGCCCAGCTCCATGGCGGGCACCGGCCCCGCTCGCTGCCCGCCCCCCCACACCGCCTCGGAGCCGCCACTTCCGGCGCGCCCGCCCGCCGTCACCATAGCGACGCTTCCGCTTCCGGTCAGTGCGGAGCCGCTTCCGGTCCGGGCAGTGCCATGGAGGAGGAGCGGCGGAGGGCGCTGCGGCGCGGCAGGGTGCGGCTGGTGGAGGAGCTGCGGCCCGAGGTGCTCTGGGGGCCGCTGCAGGAGCGCGGGGTCTTCACTCGTGCCATGGTGGAGGACATGCAGGTGGGTCCGGGGCGGCCCAGGTCCTCACAGCGCGGTGATGGGGCCCGGGGCGGCCCTGTCCCCTCAGCGCGGTGATGGGGCCTGGGGGGATCCCTACGGTTCTTTCAGCCTGATGACAGGCCTCGGGGTGTCCCCACATCCCCTCGGCCCAGTGACAGACCTGGGGAGGGCTCCTGTCCCTGCAGTGTGGTAACACAGGGGGTCTGGTGTTCCCTAGGGCTGGTGGCAGGTCCCCAGGGGTCCTCATGTCTCCTTGGCCTGGTGGCAGGGCCCCGTGAGTCCCCACGTCAGCCTGGTGACAGGCTCTGGGCAGGTCCCCCATCCTCCTGGCCCTGTGGCAGGGTCTGGAGAGCCCCCGTGTGCCCTCAGCCCAGTGACAGGGCTCAGGTGGCCCTGTGTCTTCTCAGCCTGGTGACAAGCCCCAGAATGTCCCCGCATCCCCTCACCCTGGTGACAGGCTCCAGGGCTCCCTGCTGTCCCTTCAGTCTGGTGGAAGAACCCTGGTGGTCTCTGTGTCCCTTCCATACCGGTGACACGGCCCAGGCCCCCCTGTCTCCTCCAGTGGCCGTCTGCAAGGTACCCCCCTGTCCTTCCCTTTGTCCTCCATCCGTAGTACTGGTGGCAAGCTGGAGAATGTCCCTTATCCACATGGTGACAGGCTGGGGGTGTCCCCTGGTCCTCCTGTCCCCTAGAACCAGAGGCTCCTGTTCCCTTCTCCCAACACCACGGTGGGGACAGCAGGGCTGAGGGGCTCCAGGGACATCCCCGAGCCTTGTCCTGGCCTCCCCTCCTCTGCAGAGCACCGGCACCCGCAGGGAGCAGGCCCGGCAGCTGGTCACCGACCTGGAGACCCGCGGGAAGCAGGCCTTCCCCATCTTCCTCTCCATCCTGCGGGACACCGGGCAGGGGCAGCTGGCTGACATGCTGGAGGAGGGCTGCGGGAGCCCGGTGTCGGCACCGCCGCTGGAGCTGAGGCCTGTGCAGCTGGAGCTGCGTGGAGAGCAGCGTGGCAGAGGTGAGCAGGGGTTCTTTGCGTGGCAGAGTGCAGGGCTGGGTGCAGCGAGGGGGTTCCTTCTTGCTGTGGGAAGGCAGCTGGCTGATGGGCTGTGGTGTTATCCTGGAGCATGGGTGGTAGCGGCTGCTACGTGAGTTTGTTGGGAGGACGTCACGCTTTCTGGCGGTGGAAGCATTGAAGCTCCAGCTGTGTGCTGCCAGCAGGCCAAGCTTCCATCTCCTTTTGGCGTGTCACCTCCGTGTGACAGTGGTGAAAATGGGTTTTGCCATTTCCTTGCTGTTCCTGTGGCACTCTGCTGGATCTGGCTGCTGGCGCAGCTCGTACAGCTGTCACGAGAAACCTCGCTCAACTCAGAAAAGCGAAAACCAGAAACCATGTCTTGTTGTGCCCTTGCAGCGGGGTAGCTGCAAGCTGTGGTCCTTCTGGGGACCCAGGGCTGCAGTGAAGTTGGAAGGGGNGGCGGGGCCCTGTCCTGGGCCGCTGGCGGGGGGCAGCGCTCACCTCGTAGGCCTTGCTGATCTGGATGAACCTGTCCTCGGCGCCTGGGTCCTTGTTTTTGTCCGGGTGCCTGTGGGAGGGAGAACNCTCCATGGCGGGCACCGGCCCCGCTCGCTGCCCGCCCCCCCACACCGCCTCGGAGCCGCCACTTCCGGCGCGCCCGCCCGCCGTCACCATAGCGACGCTTCCGCTTCCGGTCAGTGCGGAGCCGCTTCCGGTCCGGGCAGTGCCATGGAGGAGGAGCGGCGGAGGGCGCTGCGGCGCGGCAGGGTGCGGCTGGTGGAGGAGCTGCGGCCCGAGGTGCTCTGGGGGCCGCTGCAGGAGCGCGGGGTCTTCACTCGTGCCATGGTGGAGGACATGCAGGTGGGTCCGGGGCGGCCCAGGTCCTCACAGCGCGGTGATGGGGCCCGGGGCGGCCCTGTCCCCTCAGCGCGGTGATGGGGCCTGGGGGGATCCCTACGGTTCTTTCAGCCTGATGACAGGCCTCGGGGTGTCCCCACATCCCCTCGGCCCAGTGACAGACCTGGGGAGGGCTCCTGTCCCTGCAGTGTGGTAACACAGGGGGTCTGGTGTTCCCTAGGGCTGGTGGCAGGTCCCCAGGGGTCCTCATGTCTCCTTGGCCTGGTGGCAGGGCCCCGTGAGTCCCCACGTCAGCCTGGTGACAGGCTCTGGGCAGGTCCCCCATCCTCCTGGCCCTGTGGCAGGGTCTGGAGAGCCCCTGTGTGCCCTCAGCCCAGTGACAGGGCTCAGGTGGCCCTGTGTCTTCTCAGCCTGGTGACAGGCTCTGGGCAGGTCCATCATCCTGGCCCTGTGACAGGGTCTGGAGAGCCCCTGTGTGCCCTCAGCCCAGTGACAGGGCTCAGGTGGCCCTGTGTCTTCTCAGCCTGGTGACAAGCCCCAGAATGTCCCCGCATCCCCTCACCCTGGTGACAGGCTCCAGGGCTCCCTGCTGTCCCTTCAGTCTGGTGGAAGAACCCTGGTGGTCTCTGTGTCCCTTCCATACCGGTGACACGGCCCAGGCCCCCCTGTCTCCTCCAGTGGCCATCTGCAAGGTGCCCCCCTGTCCTTCCCTTTGTCCTCCATCCGTAGTACTGGTGGCAAGCTGGAGAATGTCCCTTATCCACATGGTGACAGGCTGGGGGTGTCCCCTGGTCCTCCTGTCCCCTAGAACCAGAGGCTCCTGTTCCCTTCTCCCAACACCACGGTGGGGACAGCAGGGCTGAGGGGCTCCAGGGACATCCCCGAGCCTTGTCCTGGCCTCCCCTCCTCTGCAGAGCACCGGCACCCGCAGGGAGCAGGCCCGGCAGCTGGTCACCGACCTGGAGACCCGCGGGAAGCAGGCCTTCCCCATCTTCCTCTCCATCCTGCGGGACACCGGGCAGGGGCAGCTGGCTGACATGCTGGAGGAGGGCTGCGGGAGCCCGGTGTCGGCACCGCCGCTGGAGCTGAGGCCTGTGCAGCTGGAGCTGCGTGGAGAGCAGCGTGGCAGAGGTGAGCAGGGGTTCTTTGCGTGGCAGAGTGCAGGGCTGGGTGCAGCGAGGGGGTTCCTTCTTGCTGTGGGAAGGCAGCTGGCTGATGGGCTGTGGTGTTATCCTGGAGCATGGGTGGTAGCGGCTGCTACGTGAGTTTGTTGGGAGGACGTCACGCTTTCTGGCGGTGGAAGCATTGAAGCTCCAGCTGTGTGCTGCCAGCAGGCCAAGCTTCCATCTCCTTTTGGCGTGTCACCTCCGTGTGACAGTGGTGAAAATGGGTTTTGCCATTTCCTTGCTGTTCCTGTGGCACTCTGCTGGATCTGGCTGCTGGCGCAGCTCGTACAGCTGTCACGAGAAACCTCGCTCAACTCAGAAAAGCGAAAACCAGAAACCATGTCTTGTTGTGCCCTTGCAGCGGGGTAGCTGCAAGCTGTGGTCCTTCTGGGGACCCAGGGCTGCAGTGAAGTTGGAAGGGGCAGAGGGAGAAAGCTGATGCCTGGTGCTGTTACAGGTGTGGGCGCTGTGGAACGCTTCTCCTCCCCGGTCCAAGCCAAGAGCGAGCGACTTCAAACGCCTCCCGCACCAGCTCGCGGTAAGGGATGCCCGACAGCCCTGGGAAAGGTCTCACAGCCTGTTGGTTGGTTCCTTGCTTGTCCTGGAACAGCTCTGGGAGTCTCTGGGAATTTCAGACCAGCTCGGATGCGTACTGTGCTGGAGGTGACCCCTACCAAATAGCATTCTCCTGACTGGCCAGCCCCAAACAGCAGAGATTTCTTTCCCCCAGCGCACAGCACTGAGGTTTCAGTCTTGCTTGGCTACTCCCATGGTGATGGGTAGGCTGAGGCCCTGGGTCAAAAAGCAGTAGGTTTGGTGGGAGGGAGAGAGGTGCCCAGACAGGCAGCAGGGTGACGTTGACACACGATGTCCCAGGCAGGGGATGATGCTCAAGGTCCAGGCTCTGTCTGCTGGTGCTCTGTCTCTCTGTGGCTCGAGAGATGAGATGCCAAATGCTGCTCCTGCTGTGTGCTGGGGTGAGAGGGAGCGGGTGTCACCCACGTGTCACGGATGGCAGGGCAGGGCTGGTGTTAATTCCAGGAGGAATTGGTGTAACATCTCATCGTTGGGTGCAGCGAGCTAAATGCCATTTCTCTGTTGTGTGTTGTAGGTTCTGCTGTTGACAAGAGCAACCACCATCTGGTTGGTATTCTAGATCCCTTTTTTCTTTTCCAGTTTCTCATTGTATCAGGGTTCATTGCTGCCATTCATCTCAGAGGTTCTGTTTGCGAGGTGTGAGGAGCCTGTGCTTTAAGAATTGAAAAGACAGAGCAGGGCTGAAGATGTTTAGGTGTTCACCCTCAGGAGGCAGAAGGTAGAATGTCCAAAAAAAGGTCAGAATGTGGCTGTAACTGGGCTGATGGGCTCGGAGCAGATCAGCATTAGCCAGCTCCTCCTCAGGACTGCAGGAGCTGCAACACAAATACCATGACATGGAGATAAATACGGTGCTTAAGCAGTTTCCAGCAAGACAGCTAGTAATTTCCTCGGGCACCAAGTCGTGTATCATCTGTAAAGTGATGTTTTGACTTTGTAATCACTGTGTTGGGAAACAGAAGGAGGGAAAGCAATAATGAACGTGTGTGGCAGCTTTTGGGAGGCTCACAGCAAAGCAGGCATTGAGGATTCAGAAATGTGTGTGTCAGGAGCTGTCTACTGACAGCATGCAGCTCTTATCCAACGTGGGGTGAAAGGTGTGGCTGTGTTCATGTGGGACTTGTGGCTGTGGTTTGGAGAGCCCTCCCAGAATTAATGCTGTGCTGTAGTCAGTGCTGAATCTGACTGTCCAAGAGGTTGATCTGCCTGTTGGCTCCTTGAGCCTGCTTTCTGGGATCTGATGAAGAGGTTTGATGAATGTGCCTAAAAAAAACCTCCTGGAAACCTAACCTTGTGGGTAAAGCAGTGGCCAGTTTTCAGTGAATATGGCAGGGTTTTTTAATCCCCGTTTGCATGTTTTAATAATGTGAGCATGGAGAACAGATGCTGTTATCCATCCCTAGGCCTGGAGATGTGAAAAAGCTGTGAAATGAGCTCCTGTAAGTTCCCTTCCTTGTGTGTGCCAGGTGTATCAGCTGCGAGCAGATCCCTGTGGGCACTGCCTGATCTTCAACAACGTCACCTTCAGCAGAGACTCGGGTCTGTCGGCTCGAGCCGGCTCCGACATCGACTGTGAGAAGCTGGAGAAGCGCTTCAAGTCCCTGTGCTTCCGTGTCCGGACCCTGCGGGACCTCAAAGCTCAGGTGAGGGTGGCAGAAAGAGGACCTGGTGCTCTTCAGGCTGAATTGTGATTCCTGGATGTGGTGTAGAGGGAAATCTGTGAGGCTTACTTGTTCTCTGCCAGTGAGTTTTGTGGTCTGTACACAGGGTGTATGTTATCCTGCTTCTGTGGGACAGAAAGAGGCAGAGAAATCAACTGGATCAGACTGGCTCCAATAGAACAGGGCTTGGCAGTAATCTGTGGCTCGGGTACAGCTTGAAAGCTCTTAATGTGATATTTTTATTGTAGGAAATTGATTTGGAGCTGCGGAAGCTGGCACGGCTGGACCACAGCGCCCTGGACTGCTGCCTCGTGGTCATCCTGTCCCACGGCTGTCAGGTGGGTTTGTGCTCCTCTGAGGTGGCAGGGAGTTCTGAGCCTGCATCTGGGTGAAAGAAATCATGAGGTTCTCTGCTGCAGAGTGAGCCAACAGAGCCTGTCTAGAGATCAGGTGGCCTTTGGACAAGCTTCTCAGTATGGGATATGTACGTCAGAACCAAGTGGTGGACAAAGAGCAGGAGGTAGTGCCAACCTTTGTACCATTGTCCTCGGGTCCTTTCTGTTTCTGTGGCTGGGGAGTCATTAGTCATAGTTAAGGCTAATGATCACAAGCTGTAGGCCTTGAAGTAAAAGGAGAGGAGAGCGAGTGTCCCTCAGAGGTTGTGCATCACGTGCCCCTTGTCCTGGAGGATAAAGAAGCCTGTTGCTGGAGGAGGTGGAATAGGAATTGGATACTGAGAGGCTGGATTTCTGGGTGTTAGGATGTCTTAAATGCCTTCTGGGCACCCTTTGTCCTACTGCAGTGTGTGTATCTGCACAAGTAGGAGGAAGTGAGGTTTGTTCTAGAAACTTCATGCTAGGAAGAGACAGAAGAGAGAGAGCACTCATGCAGAGACAGGTTCCCTCCGAGCTTGCCTTTCCTTGTGCGTTAACAGCTCTTGGATTTTCCTCTTTCAGACGAGCCATATTCAGTTTCCCGGAGGGATTTATGGAACAGATGGAAAAACCATTCCAATTGAAAAGATTGTGAACTATTTCAATGGGTCCCAGTGCCCGAGTTTGAGAGGAAAACCCAAACTCTTCTTCATCCAGGCCTGTGGAGGAGGTGAATCTTTGTTTTAGCTGCGGTCGCGAATAAGCTGCCTGTTCCTGGTGGTCAGCAATGAGGGTAGCAGGGAAGCATGGCCCGAGGGCAATTGTGTGAATTTCCTGAGGGCTCTGACTCCAGCAGCAAAGCTAAAGAGCACAAAATCTTGGTTTCATTGGAGGATTTCTGTTGGAAAAAAGGATTTGAGTGTTTTTTTTTTTTCCATCTGTTCTTAATGGACGATGTACGTTTGCTGAATGTGTCAGATGTGAGTGAGGGGTTTTCCTGTTGCCTCTTTTTGCAGAACAAAAAGACCAAGGATTTGAAGTGGATTTGGAATCACCCCAGGATGAAACTTGCCAGGGGTCCGTGGAGTCAGATGCGATTCCTTTCCAGGCTCCGTCGGGGAACCTGGACGAGCTGGATGCCACAGCCAGTTTGCCCACGCCTGGTGACATCTTGGTGTCCTATTCAACTTTTCCAGGTGAGATAACTGTGAGGCAAACAATTTGCACAGGCTGTTGGCACCAAGGCTGGTACTCAAGGTGTTGTCTTAATTCTTCAGCTGGATGTCAGAGACCTGTGGCAGAGAGCTGCTGCTGCTGTGTCGCAGTGTAGTGTCACCTGTAGCTGGTGTCCCTTGTTGTACACAGACAGAGATGCACAGCAAGCACGTAGGATGTTAGGTAGCAGCAGCTGAATCCTTCCCAGTGTTGAGATGAGCAGCTTTTTGATGATATTGTATAGGGAGAAAAAAAAATTTTGGTTTGGTTTGGTAAGTCAGTAAAAGAGCGAGCCTTGTGGCTAAAGTTAGGGGCAACTGCCAGTTGGAGATAGTACCCAGGGAGATGTGAGATAAGGCAAGACTGACTGCAGCAGGAATTTTCTCCTCTTTTCTCTGAAGGTTTTGTCTCCTGGAGGGATAAAGTGAGTGGCTCGTGGTATGTGGAAACTCTGGACAGCGTGCTGGAACACTATGCCCGTTCTGAAGACCTGCTGACCATGTTAGTTCAGGTAAATGTCCTTTTTTTTTTTTTATTTTCCTTTTTGTAGTCTTAAAGAGATGAAGGCAACAATCAGAGTCAAACATCAGTCAGGGCAGGCAGGCCTACATTTGGGAAAGGACATGATACTGAGCATGTATGGATGCTGACAGGACATAAGGCAAAGAGGCCTAAAGATTCAGAACGTGTCTGGCCTCGATCTGGCAAACATTGCTCTGAGATTTCCCTCCTGAGAATTAGTCCTGAAAGTACAGGTTTTAATCTCTGTCAGGAAAATTCAGCCACGTGATGGCTGGGCAGATGGTGCCCTCGGGGGACACCTGCTGGGTCGTGGTGCCTGGAGGTCTCCACGGGTGGTCTCTCTCTCTTGGGGATTTGTCTTCTGGTGCTGCTGTGACACCGTGCTGAGTCCTGGGGACATCTCTCCATTGCTTGGAACTGTCTGTACTGAGAAGAGCAGCACGCAGGGAGCAGTTAATTGCTGTGGTTAATGATTGGTTTCTTTTAATGCCTCGTTGATTGGAGAAGATTGTCAGCGTTGGGGATAGGAGTTGGTGCTTGTGCTTGCTTATGCTGTTCTCTGTGAACAGGAGAAAAGTGGAGGCAGCAGGAGAGAGAGGACCACTTCTTTTGTAGTTTTTCCAGCATGGTGGCACTTTTTCAGCATTTGGCTGCCCAACAGATGTTGATATCAGGGCACAGTGTGACAGCCTCTCTCTGCCCATTGGTGCTCAGCGCCAATCTCGGGGAAGTGAGCAGCATGTCAGGAAGAAACTGACTGGAAAGGGAATTAGCATGGAAGTAAACACCCAGCTGGAAGAGCAGCCCAGCCTTCACTCTCTGTCTTCCTGTTTCCAGGTGTCAAACGCCGTATCTGCCAAGGGGAGGTACAAGCAGATCCCAGGCTGTTTCAACTTTCTTCGTAAAAAATTCTACTTCATGTGCAAATGATGTATGGGCATCGAGGTCCCACCAGCGTGAGGATCACTGCCCCATGGCTGGATGAAAGCTGTGCTGCTGTGACTCGGGTCAGGTGCTCCCTTGTCTGTCTGTGGAGATGTTTGTCCTGAGAAATGCAATCTGTGAACGCTGTCATTGCTGTGAAACAGCCACAAGATGAGGACTGGCACTGTCCCAGTGGTACAGAGGGGATGGGGTGGTTGTTGGGATCCCTATTCCAGGGTGTGTGCTGGCCCCATGCTCCCATCACGGAGCAGGACCTCGCTCTGCCTCCCAGTGGGATTGCTGTAGGCTGCCTGGGTAATTTATTGGTGGAATCAATTGATGGAATCAATGGAAATAAATGATTTTTGCAACAAGGATTTTTCTGTTTGAATAAAATAAAAACCAAAAGGGGAAGAAGACTTTTCACTTTGTATTCTCTCATCGCTTTCCTCTTGTATCTGCCCTTTTTCAGGGTGAGCAAAAGGCTAAACGTGCAGCCTGATGGTGTAGAAGCATCTCAAAGGAGGAGAGGGGGAAAGAAATGTTGCTTGAGAAATGCAAGCTGCTGCTGCCCGAACCCTGCCTGCTTTGCAGACCCCAGCACACAGCAGTAGTGGGGGGAGGGTGGGGCCTTGTCCTTGCTTGGCTGCAGCCAAGGAAGCAACGTCTCAGGATTTTAGGGGTCATGGGATGTAAAAGTCAGTCCAAGGGGCACCTCTCATCACCTCAGAGCAACATTATAATTAAACTTTTAAAAATTTCCACCTCAATAGATCAAATAGGTTTAAACTATGAAAAATATCACAGGTTCTACAGTTTGTGCAACTATTGCATGCTTCAGCTGCAACCAGTTTCCCCTTGGAAGGTGTTTGTAGGAGTTACTCAGTAAATGGCATTATGCAACTACTGCTTTTCTCATACTAATAGCAAGGGAGTGTGGCTGCTCAATAAAAAAACCTCGCTGCATTGGAATGTACAAGGTGTAAATGAACAGAGTTTTAAGTTCAAAATTTAGTACAAAATGACATTTAAGCTATTGACAAGATTTGATAGTAACATTCGTGTTTTCTGTGGCAGTTTCATCTTGTGTGTTAGAAACTTAAAAAAGTTACTGAAATCACCTTTACCACATGATCTGCTGACACTCCATAGCTGCAATAATGTGCAACTTGTGCATGTTTTTCTGCTCTTGAATTTATTCTGGTTCTTGCCCTGGTTCTTGGTGCTCTCAGGGCTTCTGTGACATGAGCACTCAGGGTTTGTTTGCCTCAGCACTTCCCCTGTGTACACTGCAGAGCAGATACCAGATCCATCGTGGGTACAAATACAGAATTAGACATATTTGGGTACAGAGATTGCACTGTGCACATCAGTGTTGACATGAAATGTGAGCAATGTTTAATAACCCAGTGCTGCTGTGTACATTCCAAACTTGCATGTGCTTTAATAAAATTACAAGGAGAAATGAAGGTTAAGGTTGTAAAATATTTTAAGTCACATGCATGTGCATTTTTACCTTCGCTTCCCTCTTCTTGTTTGAACAAAACGTGCCACAGCCTTGATGTTCCATAGGTGCTCTTCTCCAACAGCACCCACACTGTGTCTGCTCCTGCTGGAGGCAGCTGCTCGTCAGAGCTTTCCACAATAACTCCAATTACAGCTTTCATTTTGGTGTTCTCCTTCAGGTATACAGCAGAAGATTCACAAAGGTGCATTATGTCACACACCACTTGTGAAGTATGTCCACATGTAGATGTTACTTTATATACATATGATGTGTGTAATGTAGAAGTTGCCTCATACAGAGATTAAATAGGTTTATAACGTAATTTCAGTACAATCAGGGTTCTAAGCTATTAGGTAAAGTACAGCTGGGTTCATTACAGTTAGGTAACAACACTGAAGAATGTATGTGATGCTAGCACGCAGCTTCCTTCTCACAGCCTCACCTTTGTATTCCCAACAGCCATCACACGGTTGTAAGGTAATCACAGGATGTCACACCAGACCCAGTAGACACCCAACGAGCTCCCCAACACCCAACCAGAGTGGGACATGGCCCATGTGCCCCTGCACCAATGCCTCTGCCCAACCCTGGACAGTGGGGGCTTCCACACACAGCCCTGACCCCCCCGGGCCCTGCTGCAGCTGCCTCAGCTGCGGTGTTGCGGGCTGTGTCCATACAGTCAGATCTACGCACCTGTATGCATCTGTGTCTACGTCTGTCAAGATGGATAAACTCAAAAATAATGACTGCCTGTATATACTCAGAGAAATACATGGAGATACATTCGTTTATGTTTCACACAATGTTCTATGCACTAAGAGTTCTCCATTGCTAGGAAAGACAGATTCTTATCCATTTAAGAACCGTCCACCTCCATACCCCTCATTGTGTCCACACTGCCCACAGGACCTCACGCTGTGGCCCCAGGCCCTTGGTGCTGCCCAGTCCCACCCTGCAGCCCCCAAGCCCCCGACACAGTGCGGGGCTTCCTCCACCAGAACACCATGAACCCCACTCTGGGGACACCCTGTCCCCTCCAGCACCACGTGCAGCCCCATGAAGCCCCAGCACTGAGTCCCTGAATTTTTTTACCGCAGTGCCCCTATCTCAGGGGACATCAGGGGCTCCCAACCCCAGCTTGGGGTCCCTCACGGTGGTCCCCTCCCATCCCACAGCCCCCTCAGGTGTCCCCACAGCCCCCAGCACTGCCCCTCATGCCCCAAAGCCCCATGCAAGGCTCAAGCCCTACAGCTCCACTCCCAACAACTTTGGTCACCAGTGGGTGTGGACGCAGCTCCTGGGGGCTCATTGCCACCACCAGAGGGGCCCTGACCCCACCATGTGTCCCCCTACACCCCACAAGTAACCAGAGGGACACACAAGGCCGGTTATTTCTCTTTATCACGCTCCAGCAGTACCCTGATACGTGACACGCGCTGCGCATCCTCAGTTCTCGCTTATTTTCTGCAAAAAGACAACGGACGGGGCCCGTGGTCAGAGCCCCACCTGGGGGAGGATGGGGAGAACCCACCCGCAGGGCCCCCTGCCCTGGGGGCACCCACCTCGTTGATCCAATCGATGTAGGCAGACACCCGTGTGAAGACCGTTGGCTTCCTCACCGTGTTGCAGCCCAGGGAGGAGCCGAAGCTGACGATGCCGTGCACCTCCCAGTGCCCATCGCGGTGGCAGCTCAGGGGACCGCCCGAATCCCCCTACCCGGGCATGGCACCGAGTCACCCCCCACCCA